>JAODAL010024826.1:0-59801 GCA_025379985.1 Phyllomedusa bahiana | reverse complement strand
ATGTGTAACTTTTTTTTCTTTATTTTTTTTGTTAAATAGCAAAAGGGGGTTTTTTAAAAATTTTAATTTTTTAAATTTTTTTTATATTTTTTAAAATTTTTTTGGGGGGGAGAGGGAAAATTGGAAAAAAAAATAGAAGCATGAACATGAAGTATGAAAGACTTTAATTAGGCCATCAAAGGGAGGAATAGTCATTTAGATGTCATGGTCGCAATTGCTGTGGGGTTAAAATTTATCAAGATCGGAGCTCATTTCAATTTCTAACAGGACATACCCATACATCCATTTTTTGGTAAGGGGGGAAGAATCACAATACAGAAAAAATCCGTAAGCCCCGCATATTATTGTGTTACCATCTTCTCTTCTTTGATCCTTTTTTTTCTCAAAATAGAATTAAAACTAAAAAATGTAAAAAAAATTTCAGTGTTCCAGGTGATCCTCATGTCCCTTTTTATTCTTCACTGTCATGTTTAAAGCTACAAGTTCATTGGCTGCAGCAGAAGCCTTCTGCTCTGCATACCCACTGTAGGTCAAAAAGATGGTTAAGCTCCTTCCACTTGATTAAACCCTGAGCAGCACCCTAACCAAGAATAGACCAGAAGTAGATTTGCAAATATTGTCCTGCAGATGAAAATTAGTGGCAGCAAGATGTTCTTTTGATTGCAGTTGTTAAATTTTAGCTTTATTGTTTTTTAAACTCAATATTTGCTCTTGAAAAAATTGTAGTTTTTTAATCTCCTGTTACTTTCCTAGTTCCAACATATTCTGCAGTGCTGTACCAAAGATTACCTCACATGGGCTCACAATCTAAAACACACATTACAGGACTAAGACAAATTTCTATACAGTTTAGAAAAAAAAAACATTATTTTACAGTTTCAAACCTTAAAAATAAAAAGTACTTAAAATGACTCAAGATTAAAAGGGATTAATCACAATCATTAGATTGGAATTACTTTTATCTACTTTTGAGCTTTTTTTATACATGGGGTGCTTTTATTCTGCCCACAACCTTTTTGTTCTGAAATTAAGAGACATTCATTTCTTTCTAAGTGGCTCTGCTTGGACCCCCCAAACAGTTTTTTAAAGACTAAAAAAAGTTCAGGAAAGGGTTTTTGCAAACAGTGATTAACCTGAAAAACCCCTTGAAAGCTTTAGTGTTATTTACTGAAGAAGCCATAATGAGTAGAATGAGATGCTGTGAGAGGTTTTTAAACTTTAGAATAATTTGGAAATTAATAGAAATTTATTAGGAAATTAAAGAACTCAAGCTTAGATTTCTATTTATGAATGAAAACAGAACACTTATGAAACTTTTTTTATAACAAAACTCTTATTTCTCAGTTTCATAATTGTTTTCATTTCTCACTTTTTCCCGGACTATAAAATGCACATAGACAACCTTTTACATATGCATTTGGTTCATGTTTTATTTCCGTCTTCCAAGGGTTATAACTTTTTTAATTTTTTTTATTTTATTTACATAGCTATATGAGGGCATGTTTTTGTAATACAAGTTTTATATTTTAATACCATTGACTGTAACAAATAATGTACCAAAGTAAAGCAAAAATATATTTGTTGGTGGAATAGGAAATTTTTCCTTATTTTGCAGAGTTTTATTTTTTACGGAGTTTACTGTTGTATAAGAAATATTTTAACCCTATTCTGCAGGAAAATGTTATTCAGTATTATTGAATTTTACAGTATTTGTAATGTTTTATATTTTTTTTTTTTTTTTTACCAAAACCAATTTTTTTTTACAGACTTGTGTAATAGTTTTTTTTTTTTGTGGCTAAAGTGTAGTTGTTAACCGACACATTTGAAAGCCGTGGAAAAAACACAGTCACGAATTGCGATTTTTGTTCCTCCCACGGACTTTAAAATTAATTAAAAAGTGATCAAAAACTCATTTTAAACACCAAAGTGGTGCCTTACACAGCTCTGTATACAGAAAAATAAAAAAAAGTTATGGCTATCAGAGATAGTGATGCATAAATATTGTTTTACCAATGAAAGCACCCTTTTAAAAAAAAAAAAATTGCTTTCACATAAAAAACTTATACATGGGTATCACCATAATTGTCTTGACCCAGGGAAAAAAAACTAACCTTCCATGGATACTGCACGGAGTGCTATTAAAAACAAAAATAAAAAACACTACTGAGATTGCAGTATTTTCTTCTTGCCTTCCAAAAAAATATTAAAAGTGATCAAAAAGCTTTTCCCCAAAAAATGATACACAAAAATGACAACTAATCCCGCAAAAAAAAAAAAAAAAAAGCTGCTAATATCTCTGTACAGAAAAAAAAAAAAAAAGTTATGTCTTTCAGGGCTATGGCGATACGAAAACGTGTTTTACTTTTTGAATAAATTTGTTTTTATTGTGTAAAAGCAGTAAAACATAAAAAAATATACAAAATTGGCATCTCTGTAAATTTATCGACCTGCTGAGTAAAGCTAGCATATAATTTATACTGCCCAGTGACCGCTGTAAAAAATAAAAAACACTACCAAGACTGCTGTATTTTGTTCAAAATGTCTCACAAAAAAATGTGATCAAAGCATCATATGAACCCCATTATGGTATCAATAAAAAAATCTACTCATCCCGCAAAAAACAAGCCCAAAATAAGCTCTGTATACAGAAAAATAAAAAAGTTATGGCTGTCAGACTATGACGACATAAAAATGCATTTTTTTATAAACACATTTCTATTGTGTAAAATTGGTAAAACATAAAAACCTGTATAAAATTTCGATCATTGCAATTTTACAGATAATAAAAGTTATTATTAGTGTTGAGCGATTACGTTGGCTATCGACATCGGGCGATAGTCGATAGTCGGCCACCATCTATACGTTTTTTCGATAGTGAGCCGTCGATTATGAGCGATGACCATTAAAGTCTATGGGGAAGGGCAACAACACCTTCATTCTTACAAACCCAACGGGCTGGAGAAGCTGGAATTAACAGCAAACAGTCAAATGGATACCTGCTACATCTTTGGCACAACACTTTGGCTATAAAAGCCACAGAAAAAAGTCACACACTATTCAAATATCCTGTCTTGTACCCCAGCATGACCTTAAACCTACATCACCCACAAATTAAAAAGTGCCAGAAGGCAGTATTATTTGAACCATTCATTTTACTTGAACTGGACATTGAATATTCCTGTCCTGGAACGCAGCATGACCCTAAAAACCTGCATCGACCCACAGATTAAAAGTGCCCGGAAGAAAGTAGTCTTTGAACCACCATTTTAGGGTTTAACTGACATTGACAAACCTGTCCCGGGACCGCAGATGACCCCTTAAAAACCTGTCTGACCACAGATTAAAAAGTGCCCGGAAAAAGGAGTTTTCAACCCCATTTTAGTTGAACTGGACATTGACTATACCCGTCCTGGACCCCTGATGACCATTAAACCTGTTGACCCCCAGATTAAAAAGTGCCCGGAAAAAAAGGGGTCTTTCAACACCATTTTAGTTGAACTGGACATATACTGTCCCTGTCCTGGGCCACAGTATGACCATTAAACCTATCTGACCCCCAGATTAAAAAGGGCTGGAAAAAGGCGTCTTTCAAACCCCATTTTAGTTGAATGGACATTGACTATACCTGTCCCGTGCACGCATGACCAGGGCCCGGGGTTACAGTGGGTGTGGTGAGAGCCCAGGCTGGCGTCTGTCATCTATTAACACGCAGGTTAAAATGCCCTGATGACGCAGCAACGAAAACTGACGTGCTCCTGTTACACCCAGGTGCCCTTTTTCTTGGCATTCTTTTTCTCATTTTACTCAACGTGCTGGAGGAAATTGTCTCTGTACTTTGTTCTATGTCCGTGCTCCATACTCCATCTCCTCTGAATAACCTAATCTGGTAAAAGTTTTCCTGTACCTCCCTTGTACAATTAGAGGATTTTTTTAACAGCTTTTTTTGTACATGCAAGTTTTTTAGTACTTTAATTCTAGAAAACACATTTTTAAAATAGGATGGAATCCCACCATGTCTTTGTTTCTCTTTTTTTAATTGTATTAAATGGGTTGTCTCAATACAGGGATTGATAGCTGTGTTAAAGATCTTGCAAAAACAAGTCATTTACAGTGTCCTACTTATTCCTGTTTCTGACAGCACCATCACCCTTGAGCCACTCTTGACAATTGTGAAGAAAAAAATGTCTGTTATAAAAAATTTTATAATAGGCCCTGTAGTATAGATGCATTTCAACGGCAAATCCCCCCAAAAATTCAAAGCATGACCTTGAGCCCTTTGGACAATTGTGAAGAACAAATGTTGTTAGAAACAACATTTTTTTAGATAGGACCTTTTAGTATTGCTGCATTTCAAAGCAGCATGCCCAAAAAAAAAATTAAAAAAATTTGACTTCTCAGCCACTGTTAAAAATTGTGAGGGGAAAAGCCCCTTAGAAGCCACATTTCTGTTCCCCAAAGGGCCATGATTATTGCTGTATCTCCAGTACATGACCCAAAAATTATAAATATGACTTTTCAGCCCTTTAAAAAAGTGAGGGAGAAATGCCACTTAAAAAACATTTCTGTTCCGGACCATAATTATAGCTGTATTCACAGCAAACATGACCTCAAACCATTTTTCAATGGTGAAAATTCTTAAGATAAAGTGAGTAAATGGAATACGGGGTTGTCATAAAACCTTGCTGTCTTTTACAGTCTCCTCACAGCAAAACCAGCAAAATGAACTGATGGGAAAAGAGAATAAAAATTGCAGTAAGAAAATGATCATTTTAAAATAAAAGTTTTCAAGAGGACCATATCTGTTTGAAGAGGAATGTGAAGAAGACCGTCAACTAATCGGTGACTCGGCAATTGGGGCCACAACATCATCAGAGATCCCTGCCTGATTCATCTTGATGAAAGGTCAAACGATCCACTTATCTGTAGAAAGCCGGATGCGTTTGTCTGTAATGACTCCTCCAGCTGTGCTGAAGTTCCCCTCAGATATGACGCTGGCTGCTGGGCAGGACAACACCTATAGGCGTGACGAGCCAGCTCGGGCCATTCGTCCAAATTTTTGGGTACCCAGAAGTCTATTGGGTCCGGAACACATACAAAAACATCGGTGTTGAGACGCAGATAGTCGTGCACCATGATCTTAAGCTGATCTCTGTGTCGGATGTGTGTCCTGCATTGCATGCGTTAGTGAGGTGGTAAACAAAGATTGCCAGAGGTCACCCATTAGGGCTTCTGCCACCTTGCTGCTGCTGCCCCCTACGCCCACTTGGCACTCTACTGCTGTAAGGTCGCTGATGTTGTTCCACGTGACATTTGGGGGAAAGTGAAGCAGACGCACAGATGTCTCCCGTTGATCAATCAGCAAGGTCTCCATTTCCTGCATTTTACTCTCTATTTGGGTGGGTGGAAGGAAAGTGCTGAGTTTTGTTTTCGACCGGGGATCCAGGAGGGTGGCCACCCAGTAACTGTTGTTCATTTTGATGGCCTTAATGTGAGGATCATGTTGGAGTAAATGGAGCATCCAAGCATCATGTGAGAGATGGAGCCTTGATTTCCCATGCTAGGGGGTCTGAGGGGCGGCACTAGCAACTGATCTTCCGACATCTTCCTCCTCCGCCTCAATTCACGCCACGCCTCCTTTCCAAGGCTGGGACGTCAAGGTAATCATCCGGTATCTAGGAAATACATTCCTCCATCTCCTTCGCTGGTCTCCAGACACAGCTTCAACACGCCCTGACTTGCCTGAAGTGATGCACCTGTGAGCTGCGGCCACATTGCACTAGCTCTGGACCCGCGAACCATGTCCTATATGAAGACGATGAAATTGTGAAACTGTCGGGCCTTGTGGAATTTGACGGAGAGAAAGGCTCCGTGTCCGCATCTGTGTCCGTTCCTCCCTCGTCGCTGGCGGGACTGTTGTTTCAGAGTGTCAAACGATAGTTCCAGAAAATAAGATCCACCCACAATGCTCTTGCTGACAATGGGCATTGTACGCAAACTTGACCATTTTCGGTGGCTTCTTTCAAATCTGGCATGGATGTGCAGAGTCTTTCACCAGCCTCACTCTCGGTGGGCTCAAACACCCCGAGTGTCCGCACCGCTTGCATTGGGTCAGGCCATGTGTCACTCGTTCTGCGTAATGGCATTGCGCTGCTGCTCCACAATCTGTGGAGCATGTGAGGGTTGGAATCCAGGTTGTTGCACACGTCAAACAATTAGTCGGTTTGACGGGGAGGCGAGCTGATGCTGCAACGCAAGCTGGAGGGATTGAAAGCAGGTGCGAATCGGCGGAAGTGCGAACTCAGACCTCGAGCCTTCTTCAGAAGGCGTCCAGACCCGGGTTAGCTCTTTTGAAAATTTCTGGACGACGAGGTTCCATGACTATGTGCCAGTGCAAGGGATGTGCTTCAAGCCTACCAAGATTAAGGGCGGGCCTGCAGATTTGCCCGTTATTGCACACCACCTTGCCTGGACATGGTTCTTGTCACACTTGCCAGCGCTCGGTCTCGTGGCGGAAAGAGCCGTCCACAGTCATGACCTGGGTGGGGACGGTCTCATAAGACAGATTATTTCAATAACGCTTGGTTTCTTTGGGCACGTGATGCCTCAGAGGACCTTGGGGGAATGAGCCCTGCTCATACACCATCCTCCAGTTTTGAAGAGCATGTGCGCCGAGCATGTGAGCCACCGTCACCCCTTTATGAGACATCCACCCAGCATACCAGTGAGCTGTCACAGAAATTATAGCGGCCTTGGATGTGCTTTACTAGTTCCATGTGTCGGTGGTCAGCATCTATGGAATCGTTTCCGGACCAGATGCAGACAACGCGCTAGAAATTTTAGATGACACGTGTCTGGCCAGGGGCAAGGGACGGGGGGCTTTTTTGGCACAGAAATGCCTGTCTCCGGCATCTGAATTGGCGGCAGGCGAGGGCCATGACGTGGCGGAACCCATCTGTGTCCACCAGACGGAAAAATGCAACATTTCCTAGGCAAAAAGCCTGGCAATCCGACATTTCAGGCTTTTGGATTTTGGGAGGTTGGGTTGAAAAGTGTTTATTTCTGCTCCCAAACCTGGTAAGACAGAAGGCTGGCGCTGGCTGCGAGACTGGCCGCTGTACGGCGTGACGGTCGTTCAAACTGGCGGGTAGGAGATTAGGGGAGGATGGGTCTCTGGTGGTGACTGGTGGTACTAGGGCGTACGGTGGAAGCTGAACGGAGGCTGATCCACTGATCATGACTCTGAGAGGACATGGGCAAGCTGTAGGAAACGCTTTGGTGGTGGGGAGGATAGGTGGCGGAGACAGAGGGTGTGACTAGTGGTTGGAGGCCCAGGCGTCGGGTTTATCGGCTTTTTTGGCCATAGTGTGGCCTCCATTTCAACTCTATGCTCATTCGCTGCATGTGACGATAGACATGTTGGTGGTGGTTAACCACTAAGGTTACTTGCCTCTACTTATGCGTTTCGGCATACCAAAGCGGGTATATGGACATCGCTGGGTGAATCAGAAGGCTTGCTCAAAGAAGGCACCAGCTTGAGAGCGGTCCTGGACTTTTTGATGCGATATGTGAGGAGGGGGTTTGCGCCGGGTCCGTGGCTGCGGATTATATCAGCGGTCTTCTGCCCCCGCCCTCTCCATTTTTGTGGCGGGACCCGTATTGACAATACCCCATCGTCTTCACCTCCTCGTCCATTCGATTGAATGACGCTCACAAGCAAATTCTGCGGAAAAGCCAGGATGGACTCTGCAATGTCATCATCATCATAATCAACACAGGTGACTTGGCGTCCTGACATTCTGCATCCAGAAGCTGGTGGGCTACTAGCAAGGGGCACTGCAAGCGTTCGCAGACCGCCGGGATTTTTTGCCTATTGACCGGCTTCCTTCTCCTCCTCTATGATGGCATCAGTACTGGGCGTCCGAGCAGACTAAAATCATCCTCTTTGTATATTTTAACATGCCTTCTGACCCAACTGAATTTTGTCATCACAAATGAGGTCTTCAGAAAAATGGATTATCCAAGTGGTGGGTACACGAGTTGACATTTGGGCTGCCTTCGCTTCATGTTGGACGGATGCACAGATGATGTGACTGAAGACATTTGTGTCCGTGACTGGAGGACGGGAGGTAAGACTGCTGGATGCAGGTTTGCATTAACCACTGAAGAACAGACTTTGGCGCGCCTGTTCGTTACTTGTGATTCATGGGCCTGACCCAGCGTTGACAGGCTGACGGTCCTGCCAACCGTTTGATCCGCTGGCATGTGTGTTGGTTGCCAGCACTGGGATGGGCACCTTCTCTGTACCTCTACCTCCATGGTTGCTACCCCCTCTTTGCTCGCTTACCACCTGAATTCGCTCCATGTTAAGAAATATAAAAATTTGAAGAAGGTATGGAATAGTTTTGAAGTTCTATATTAAAAAGACGGCAATCACAGCTTATTCTCAATCCCTCTAATAAAACAAAATTGTGGATTCAAATTGAACAAATCTGGACTGTGCAAATAGTGCAAAAAAACTACGTATATGTTAAGTATTCGGATGATACAAGGTATTTTTGGTACCTTTCAAATTCACTTGTGGTGACTTATAATAATTGCTGTATCCTGTTAAGTGCACGCTATCTGAATGACAAATCTGGACTGGGCAAAAAGTGCATTAAAACACGTATCTGTTATTGTTTTCTATAATAAAAGGTGTTTTTGGTACTTTCAATTCACCTGTTGTGTGTCTATATAAATTGTATTTCAGATATAATAAGTGCACGCTATCTGAGATGACATAAGCTGCAGTGCGCAAAGTCAAAACAAGTATCTGTTATAGATTGGATGGATACAAGGTTATTTTGGCACCTTTCAAGTCCAACCTGTGGTGACTATAAAATGCTGATATAGGATATAAGTGCACCTATCTGAGGATGAACATAAGATTGAATGTGCGCCAAAGTCAAAAAACACGTATCTGTTATTGATGAGATGATAAAGGTGATTTTTGGCACCCTTTCCAATTTCAAACTGTGGTGACTATTAAAATTGCCTGTATTCAGATATAAGTCACGCTATATGAATGAAACACAAATCTGGACTTGGGCAAATGTGCATAAAAACACGTATTGTTATGTTTTCTTTATAAAATGTTGTTTTTGGTACCTTTCTATTAATCCTGTGGTGATACAAAATTGCTTTATCAGATATAAGTGCACGTATCTGAATGAACACAAGCGGCAGTGCGCCCCCCCCAAAGTCAAAAACACGTATCTGTTATAGATTCGGATGATACAAGGTTATTTTGGCACCTTTTCAATTCACTGTGGTGACTATAAAATTGCTGTAATTAGATATAAGTGACACGGCTATCTGAATGGAACATAAGCTGCAGTGCGCCAAAGTCAAAAAAAACCCGTATCTGTTATTGATTCAGATGTAAACAAGTATTTTTGGCACCTTTACAATTCAACTGTGGGGACATAAAATTGCCTGTATCAGATATAAGTGCCACGACTATCTGATTTGGCATGAACAAATTGGACTGGGCAAAACTGCAAAAATAAAACCTATTGTTATGTTTTCTATAATACAAGTTGGGTTTTTGGTACCTTTTTTTCAAAAAAAATCACCTGTGTTGGACTATAAAATTAGCTGGTATCAATATAAGTGCACGCTATCTGATATGAACTAAGCGGCAGTGCGCCAAAGTCAAAAAAAAACGTTATCTGTTATAGATTCGGGATATACAAGGTATTTTTGGCACCTTGTCAATTCACCTGTGGTGACTATAAAATTGCTGGTATAAGATATATAGTGCTCGCTTTGATATGAACAAAGATGCAGTGCGCCAAAGTCAAAATCACGTATCTTTATAGATTCGGTTGATAAAGGTATTTTGGCACCTTTCATTCCCCTGTGGTGACTATAAAATTGCTGTATCAGTTTTAATTGACGCTATCTGAATGAACCAAATAGGATGGGCAAAAAGTTGCAAAAAAAACACATATTCTGTTATGTTTTCGTATAATACAAAGTTGTTTTTGGATACCTTTCCAATTTCACCGGTGGTTGAACTACTTAAAATTGCTGTAATCAGATTATAGTGCAAGCTTTCTGAATGAATCAAATCTGTAATGGGCAAAAGTGCAAATAACACGTATCTGTTATGTTTTCTATTAATACAAGTTGTTTTTTGGTAACTTTCAAATACACCTGTGGGGTCTATAAAATTGCTGTATCAGATATAGTTGCACGATATCTGAATGAACAAAGCTGCAGTGCGCCATAAACGTCAAAAAACACGTATTGTTATGATTGGAATGAACAAGGTTTTTTTGGCACCTTTCAATTTCACCTTGGTGACTATAAAATTGCTGTGATAAGAAATAAGTCCTACGCTTTCTCAATGAAAACAAAGCTTGGCAGTCGCAAAGTCAATAAAAATCAACGTATCTGTTATGTATTCGGATGATACAAGGTATTTTGGGCACCTTTCAATTCACCTGTGGTGACTATAAAATTACTGTATAAGATATAATTTAACGCTATCTGAATGAACAAAGATTGGCAGGCGCAAAGTCAAAAAAACACGTAGTATCTGTTTTGTATTCGGATGATATAGGTTGTTTGGCACCTTTCAAGTCACCTGTGGTGACTATAAAATTGCTGTATCGAGATTATAAGTGCACGCTATCTGGAAATGAACAAATCTGGACTGGGCAAAAAGTGCAAAAAAACACTTATCTGTTATGTTTTTGTATAATTCAAGTTGTTTTTGGTACCTTTCAATTCACCTGTGTTGACTATAATATTGCTGTATCAGATATAAGTTCACGCTATCTGAATGATACAAAGCTGCACAGTGTGCAGGGCGCCAAAGTCAAAAAAACACGGATCTGTTATAGATTAGGGATGATATAAAGGTATTTTTGGCTCCTTTCTATTCACCTGTGGTGTCTACAAACTTGCTGTATTCAGTATAAGTGCATGCTTTCTGACTTGAACAAATCTGGATGGGCAAAAGTGCAAAAAATCACCTATCTGTTTCGTTTTCTATTATAACTAAGTTGTTTTTGGTTACTTTCAATTCACCTGTGGTGACTATAAAATTGCTGTATCAGATTATAAGTGCTCGCTATCTGATTTGTAACAAAGTGCAGTGTGCCAAAGTCAAAAACAGCTATCTGTTATAGATTCGGATGATTCAAGGTATTTTTGGCACCTTTCAATTCACCTGTGGTGCACTTTTAAATCTCTGGTATAAGATATAAGTGCACGCTATCTGAATGAACAAAGCGCTGTGCTCGCCATGTCAAAAACCACGTATCTGTTATAGATTCGGATGATAAAAAGGTATTTTTGGCACCTTTCAATTACAAAATGTGGTGATATTTTCAATTGCTGTATAGATATAAGTGCACGCTATCTGAATGAACCAAATCTGGACTGGGGCCAAAGTGCAAAAGAACACCTAATCTGTTATGTTTTCTATAAAAACAAGTTGTTTTTAGGTACTTTCAATTACTGTGGGGACTATAAAATTGCTGTATCAGATATAAGTCAGCTATCTGTATGAACTCAAAGCTGCAGTGTTTGCCTAAGTCAAAAAACACGTATATTTATAGATTCGGATGATACAAGGGTATTTTGGCACCTTTCAATTCACCTGTGGTGACTATAAAATTGCTGTATAAGATATAAGTGCACGCGTATCTGATAATGAACAAAGCTGCAGTGGCCACAAAGTCAAAAAACAACGTATCTGTTAAATTTTAGATTCTCGGAGGTTAAAAAGGTATTTTTGGCACCATTCATTCAACTGGGTGGTGACTATAAAATTGCTGTATCGATATAGTGCACGCTATCTGAATGAACAATTCTGGACTGGGTCAAAAACTGCAAAAAAAACACCTTTCTGTTATGTTTCTATAATACAAGTTGTTTTTGGTACCTTTCAACTTCACCACTGTGTTGACTATAAAATTGCTGTATCAGAATAAGCTTGCACGCTATTCTGAATGAAAACAATGCTGAGGTGCGCCCACCAAAGGTCAAAAAACATCGTATTCTGTTATAGATTAGGATGTATACAAGGTTTTTTTGGCACCTTTCATTTCACCTGTGGTGTCTATAAATTTGCTGTATATGATATACGTGCACGCTATCTGAATGAACATAAGCTTGCAGTGACGCAAAGTCAAAAAACAAGTATCTGTTATAGATCTCGGTGATAAAAGGTTTTTTTGGCACCTTTCAATTCACCTGTGGTGACTTAAAATTGCTGTTATCAGATGATAAATGCACGCTATCTGAATGAACCAAATCTGGACTGGGCAAAGTGCCAAAAACACCATATCTGTGTATGTTTTCGTTTAATACAAGTTGTTTTTTGGTACATTTCAATTCACCTGTGGTGACTATAAAATTGCTGATCTGATATAAGTGCACGCTCATCTGAATGAACCAAAGCGGCAGTGCGCCAAAGTCAAAAAAACACGATATTTCTGTTATAGATTCGGTGATACAAGGTATTTTTTGGCACCTTTCAATTCACCTCGTGGTGACTATAAAATTGCTGTGTTTAAGATATAAGTGCACGCTATCTCAATGAACAAAGCTGCAGTGCGCAAAGTCAACAAAACACGTATTTGGTATGTATTTCGGAATGATACAAGGTATTTTTGGCACCTTTTTTCATTTCACTGGAGTGACTATAAAATTACTGTATAAGATATAATGTGATAGCTATCTGAATGATACAAAGTTGCAGTGCGCCAATAGTCAAAAAAACTCGATTTCTTTATGTATTCGGATGATTTAAAAGGTATTTTTGGCACCTTTCAATTCTACCTGTGGTGACATAAAATTTGCTGTATCAGATATAAGTGCACGCTATCATGTATAGAAACAAATCTGGACTGGGCAAAAAGTGGCAGAAAAACAGCTATCTGTTTGTTTTCGTTAATACAAGATGTTTTGGTTACCTTTCAATTCACCTGTGTTGACTAATAAAAATGCTAGTATCAGATAGAAAGTGCACGCTTATCTGAATTGAACAAAGCTGGTGCGCCAAAGTAAAAAAAAACACGTATCTGTTTATAGATTCGGATGATAAAAGGTATTTTTGGCACACTTTCAATTCAACGTGGTGACTATAAAATTGCTGTATCAGATATAAGTGCATGCTATCTGATGAACAATCTTGGGGACTGGGCAAAAGTGCAAAAAACACCTATTCTGTTATGTTTTCTATAACAAGTTGTTTTTGAGTCCTTTCAATTCACTGTGGTTGGGGTGGACTATTAAAAATTCGCTTGTAATCAGATATAAGTGCAGGCTTATCTGAATGAACAAGCTGGCAAGAGTGTGCCAAAGTAAAACAAAAACACGATCTGTTATAGATGTCGGATGATACAAGGTATTTTTGGCACCTTTCAATTCACTGTGGTGACTATTAAAATTGCTGTATAGATTATAGTGCAGCTATCTGATAATGAACAAAGCTGCAGTGCGCCAGCAAAAAAATAACAAACGTTATTGTTATAGATTCGGTGATAAAAGGTATTTTTGGCACCTTTTCAATTCACCTGTCACACTAGTGATCTATAAAATTGCTGTATCAGATATAAGTGCACGCTTTCTGAATGAACTAATCTGGAATGGGCAAAAGTGCAAAAATAAACACATATCTGTTATGTTTTGTATAATACTAGTTGTTTTGGGAACCTTTCATTCACCTGTGGTGATATAAAATTGCTGTATCAGTTTATAAGTTGCACGCTATCTGAATGAAACAAATCTGACTGGGCAAAAGTGCAAAAAATAACACGTATCTGTTATGTTTTGTAATAATAAAAGTTGTTTTTTGGTACCTTTTAATTCCACCTGTGGTGGACTATAAAAATATTGCTGTTTCAGATTAAGTACACGCTCTATCTGATGACAAGAGTGCAGTGCGCCAAAGTCAATAAACACGTATCTGTTATAGATTCGGATGATACAAGGTATTTTTGGCACCTTTCAATTCACACTGTGGTGAACTATAAAATTGCTGTATAAGATTTAAGTGCAACCCATCTGAATTGAACAAAGATGCAGTGCGCAACAATACTGTCATAAACAACACGTTAGTGGTTATAGAATTCGGATGTTTAATAAGGTTTTTTCTGGACTCCTTTCTAGTTCACCTGTGGTGAACTATTAAAAATTGCTGTATCGATATAAGTGCACGCTATTGAATGACCAAATCTGGGACTGGGCAAAAGTGCAAAAAAACACGTATCTGGTTATGTTTTTCTATATACAAGTTTGTTTTTGGTTACTCTTTCAATTCAACTGTGGTGACTTTAATATTGCTGTATCAAATATAAGTGCACGCGCTATCCTGAATGAACAAGCTGCAGTGCGCCATAGTCAAAAAACACGTATCTGTTATAGATTCGGAAGATTACAAGGTATATCTTGGCACCTTTCAATTTCACCTGTCGGTGACTATTAAAATTGCGTGTATATGATATAAAGGCAACGCTATCTGAATGAACTCAAGCTTGCAGTGCGCCAAAGTCAATAAAACACATATCTGTTATGTATCGGATGTGATACAAGGTATTTTTCGGCATCCTTTCACTATTAACCTGAGGTGACTATAAAATTACTGTTTAAGTATAAGTGAAACGCTATCTGAATGAACAAAATCTGGACTGGGCAAAAAAAAAGTGCAAAAAAACACCTATCTGTTATGTTTTGCTATATTACAAGTTGTTTTTGGTACCTTCAATTCACCTGTGGTGACTATTAAAATTTCTGGTATCTGATATAGTGCACGCTTTCTGACATGAAACAAAGCTGCAGTGCACCAAGAAGTTCAAAAAAACAAGTATATGTTATAGATTCGGTGATAAGGTATTTTTGGAACCTTTTCAATTCTACTTGTGGTGACTATTCAAAAATTGCTGTATTAGATATATGTGCACGCTATTGGAATGAACAAAGGACTGCAGTGCGCCAAAAGTCAAAAAAACAAGTAATCTGCTTATAGATTCGGATGATAAAAGGTATTTTTGGCACCTTTCAATTCATGTGGTGTAACTATAAATTGCTGTATCAGATATAAGTGCACGCTATCTGAATGGAAAACAAATCTGGAATGGGCCAAAAGTGCAAAATAATACACATATCTGTTATGTTTTCGCTATAATACAAGTTGTTTTTGGTACTTTCTATTCACCTCGTTGGTGACACTATAACAAATTGCGGTATACGATATAAGTGCAACGCTATCTGAAATGAACAAAATCGGTACTGGGCTAAATGTGCAAAAAACACGTAATCTGTTATGTTGTCTATAATACAATTTGTTTGTGGTACCTTTCAATTCACTGTGGTGATATTAAAATGCTTGAATCAGATAATAAGTGGCACGCTATCTGAACGGAACAAATGCTGCAGTGCGCCAAAGTCAAAAAAAACTCGTTCTGTTATAGATTCGGGATGTACAAGGATTTTTGGCTACCTTTCAATTCACTGTGGCTGACTATAAATTTCTGTATAAGATATAACGTGAAACGCTATCTGATTTAACAAGTTGGCTGCAGGTGATCCCAGTGCGCCAAAGTCAAAAAACACCTTCTGTTATGTATTTGATGTTAAAAGTTTAAAAAAAAAAAATTGTTATATTTTATTTTATTTTATTAAAAAAAAAAAAAAAAAAAAAAAAAAAAAATAAAAAAAAAAAAAGGTACTTTTTTGGCATCGCCTTCAATTCACTGTGGTGACTATAAAATTGTGTCTCAGATATAAGTGCACGCTTCTGATGTTGAACATAAATTTGGACTGGGCAAAAGTGCAAAAACACGTATCTGTTATGTTTAGTTATAATACAAGTTGTTTTTGGTTACCTTTCAATTCACCTGTGTTGACTATAATATTGCTGTATCAGATATAAGTGAACGCTTATCTGTGTTCTGAACAAAGCTGCAGTGCGTCCAAAGTCAAAAAAAACGTATTCGTTATAGATTCGGGATTGATAAAAGGTATTTTTGGCACCTTTCAATTCAACTGGGTGACTATAATTTGCTGTATTCAGTATAAGCGCATGCTATCTGAGAATGACACAAAAATCTGGGATGGGCAAAAGTGCAAAAAATCACCTTTCTGTTATGTTTTTCTATAATACCAAGTTGTTTCTTATGGTACTTTCAATTCACTGTGGTGACTATAAAATTGCTGTATTAAGTATAGTGCACGCTATCTGAATGAAACAAATTGCTGCAGTGCGGCCAAACCAATGTCAAAATAACACGTATCTGTCTATAGATTCGGATGATAAAGGTAATTTTTGGCACCTTTCATATTCACCTGTGGTGACTAATAAAAATTGCTGTATCAGATATAAGTGCACGCGATCTGAATGAACAAATTGGTAATGGGCAACAAAAGTGCAAAAAACAATATCTGTTATGTTTTGTATAATACAAGTTTTGTTTTGGTTACTTTCATACCTGTGGTGACTATAAATTTGCTGTATAGATATAAGTTGAAACGCTTTCTGAATGCACATATCGGTACTGTTTCGGCAAAAGTGCTCAATAAAACACGTATCTGTTAAGTTTTTACTATAATAACAAGTTGTTTTTTGGTACCTTTCAATTCACCTTTGAGTGATTAAAAATTGCTGTACAGTTATATAGTGCTCGCTATCTGAGATGAACAAAGCTGCAGTGCGCCAAAGTCAAAAAAACACGTATCTGTGATAGATTCGGATGATAACAAGGATAATTTTGGCACCTTTCAATTCACCTGTGGGTGACTAGTAAAAAATGCTGTATAAGGATATAAGTGCACACTATCTGAATGAACAAGCTGGCACGTGCGCCAAAGTCAAAAAACACGTCTCTGTTATAGCTTCGGATGATACAAGGTATTTTTGGACTTTTCAATCACCTGTGGTGACTATAAAATTGCTTGTATCCGATTAAGTGGCACGATATCTGACGATGAACAAATCTGGAACTGGGCAAAAGTGCAAAAAAAGTATTGTTATGTTTTCTATATACAAGTTGTTTTTTGGTACCTTTCATTCACCTGTGGTGACTATAAAATTGCTGTATCGATATTACTTGTGCACGCTCTTATCTGATGAACAAAGCTGCAGTGCGACCCAAAGGCAAATAACTTGTTCTGTTATAGTTTCGGATGATTCAGGTTTTTTTGGCACCTTTCAATTCACCTGTGGTGACTATAATATGGCTGTATAAGAAATAAGATGCACGCAGATCTCAAATGAACAAAGCCTGCATGTGCGCCAAAGTCAAAAAACACGTATCTGTTATGTATTCGGATGATAAAAGGTATTTTTGGCACACCTTTCATTCTCCTGTGGTGACATAAAAATTACTGTATAAGATCTAAGTGAACGCTATCTGACATGAAACAAAGTCTGCATGTGCGCCAAAGTCAAAAAACACCTATCTGTTTTGTATTCGGTTGTTTTGAATTTTAAAAGGTGTTTTTGGCACCTTTCAATTCCACTGTGGGTGACTATAAAAATTGCTGTATCAGATATAATGTGCACGCTATATTAATTGAACAAATCTGGACTGGGCCAAAAGTGCAAATAAACGTATCTGTTAATGTTTTCGTATTAATACTAGTTGTTTTTGGTACCTTTCAATTCACTGTAGTTGACTATAAAATTGCTGTATCAGATATAAGTGCAGCTATCTGATATGAACAAGCTGCAGTGCGCCAAAGTAAAAAAACACGTTCTGTCTTTATGATTGGTGATACCAAGGTGTTTTTGAGCACCTATTCTAATTAACCTGTGGGTTTGACTATAAAATTGACTGTATATGTTTATAAGTGCATGCTATCTCATGAACAAATAAAAATATGGACGGGCAAAAGTGCCAATAAACATCGTATCTGTTATAGATTCGGATGATTCAAGGTATTTTGGCACCTTTTCAATTCAACCTGTGGTGACTATACATATTGCTTGTATAAGAATTTAGGTGCTCGCTATCTCAAATGAACAAATAGCTGCAAGTGCGCCAAGTCAAAAAAACACGTATCTGTTAATGTATTCGGATGATATCAAGGTATTTTGGCAACTTTCAATTCACCTTGTGGTGACTATAAAATTACTGTATAAGAATAAGTGAACGCTATCTGAATTAACAAAGTTGAGTGCGCAAAGTCAATAAATACCTATCTGTTATGTTTTCGGATATGATTAATAGGTATTTTTGGCAACTTTAATTTCACCTGTGTTTACTATTATATTGCTGTATTCAGATATAAGGGCACGCCTATCTGAATGAACAATCTGGACTGGGCAAAAGTGCAAAAAACACGTATCTGTTTTTGTTTTCGTTAATACAAGTTGTTTTTTGGTAACACATTTCTTTTCACCTGTGTTGACTATAAAATTTGCTGTACTCATGATATAGGTGCACGCTATCTGAGTATGAACAAAGCTGCAAGGTGCGCAAAGTCAAAAAACGTATCTTTATAGTATTCGGGATGTAAAAGGTATTTTTGGGAACCTTTTATTCAACTGTGGGCTATTAAAATTGTGTATCAGAATATAGTGCCATAATGCTTTCTGAAATGAACAAACTGGAAGGGCAAAAGTGCAAAAAAAAAACGCCTAATCTGTATATGTTTTTCTATAATAAAAGTTAGTTTTGGTACCTTTCAATTCACCTGTGGTGACTTTAAAATTGCTGTATAAGATATAAGTGCACGCTATGCTGAATGAACAAGCTTGCAGTGCGCCCAAAGTCAAAAAAGCACGTATCTGTTATAGATTTTCGGAATGATACAAGGTTATTTTTGGTCACCTTTTCAATTCACTGTGGTGACTATTAAAATTGCTGTATAAGATTATAAGTGCAGGCTATTGAATGAACAAAGCTGCAACGTGGGCCAAAGTCAAAAAATCACGTATCTGTTATAGTATTCGGATGATAAAAGTATTTTTGGCACCTTTTCAATTCACACATGTGGTGACTATAAAATTGCTGTAACAGATATAAGTGCACGCTATCTGATTGAAACAATTCTGGACTGGCATAAGTGCAAAAAACACATATCTGTTATGTTTTCGTATAATACAAAGTTGTTTTTTGTACCTTTCTATTCACCTGTGGTGACTATAAAATTGCTGTATCAGATTTAACGTGCACAGCTATCTGATGAAAACAAATCTGGACCTGCGCAAAAAAGTGCAAAAAAACAAGTATTGTTATGTTTTTCTATAAACTAGGTGTTTTTGGGATCCTTTCAATTCACCATGTGGTGATATAAATTGCCGTATAAGATATAGGTGCACGCTATCTGAATGAACCAAAGCTGCAGTGCGCGCAAAGTCAAAAAACACGTATCTGTTATAGATTCGGATGATGCATGGTATTTTTGGCACCTTTCAATTCACCTGTGGGGTCTAGAAAATTGCGGTATTAGATATAAGTGCCCGCGATCTGTATGAACAAAGCTGCAGTGCGCCAAAGTCAAAAAACACGTATCTGTTTATAGATTATGGATGATTAAAGGTATTTTTGCACCTTTCAATTTCACCTGTGGTGACTATAAAAATTGCTGTATATCTGATATAAGTTGCAGCTATTGAAGGAAACAAAATCTGTGACTGGGCAAAGTAGCAAAAAACACGTGATCTGTTATGTTTTCTATTATACAAGTTGTTTTTGGTAACTTTTCAATTCACCATGTGGTTAAGTGTACTAATCAAATTGCTGTCTGTATCAGAATAATAAGTGCACGCTATATAATGAACAAAAGCTGGCCAGTGCGCCAAAGTCTCAAAAAAACAGTAATCTGTTATAGATTCGGATGATTACAAGGTTATTTTTGGCCACCTTTCAATCTCCTGTGGTGAGGGGACTATAAAATTGCTGTATAAGAAATAAGTGCAACGCTTTCTCAATGACCAAAGCTGCAGTGTGCCAAGTCAAAAAAACTCGTATATGTTATGTATTCGGATGATACAAGGTATTTTTGTCACCTTTCAATTCACTGTGGTGACTATAAAATGTACTTGAATAAGGTTATAAGTGACGCATTATCTGAATGAACAAAGGTTGCAGTCGCGCCAAAGTCAAAAACACCTATCTGTTATGTATTAGGTTGATATAAAAGGTGTTTTTGGCACTTTCATTTCACCCGATGTGGTGACTATAAAATTGCTGTATAGTATAGTGCACGCTATTCTTAATGAACAAATCATGGTCTGGGCAAAAGTGCAAAAACACGTATCTTGTTATGTTTTGTACTTAATACAGTTGTTTTTGGTACCATTCATTCACCTGGTGTTGACTATTAAAATTTCTGTATCAGATATAAGTGCACGCTATCTGAAGAACAAGGCTCAGTGCGCCAAAGTCAAAAAACAAGTATCTGTTATTAGATTCGGATGATACAAGTATTTTTGGCACTTTTTCATTCACCTGTGGGTGACTATAAAATTGCTGTATAAATTTAAGCTGCACGCTATCTCAATGAACAAATCTGGACTGGGCAAAAGTGCAATAAAACAGTTATTCTGCTTATAGATTCTGATGATACAAGGTATTTTTGGCACCTCACAACTGTGCTGACTATCAAGATTGCAGGATTATCAATTTAATGTGCAAGGGGGGATATATCAAACAATGGTGGAATGGGTAAAAATGAAAAAAAGTACACCTATCTGAAAATGTATATGATAATAAAAGTGGGTTTGCACCTAAACAATAGAGATCTGCAGTTAACAGAAATGATGTGTTATCTATTATAAGTTCCACTGCCCGCAATTATCCAGGAAATATTTCAATTGCAAACTGTTAAATAATGAAGATATTGCAGTGGCAATATCTAAAATAAGTCTTGGTGAACTTTATTCCAGTGTACTTTTTAGAGCTTTATCTGTGTTCGCCCACGGGCTGGCTCTCCACTCCGTGACTTTTTTATAGCGATATGATGCAGCTTTAAATTTCTCTAGCTAACTACTAAAATCTTCCAATGTCTAATCTAAACTAATAGCTAATAGTAGAGGTTTCTCTGTTCAATAATAGTATGATTTTCGCTCTGAGTAGTTTGGAGACATGCAGTGCGCAAGTCCAACTCAGTATGAACGATGAGACGACACTGAGGCTGAACAGGAAGGGCTTTTCTATGTTTAAAACGATGGGTCATGTGTTTTTTCCAGCAATCGCAACCTTACACATCCACAGTCATGACGTCGCACACACATTCACCCTGCTCTACTCTGTAAGCTGATTGGCTGGCTGCCAAAATGTCAGGAAGGCCGAAAATGGCGCGATTTTAAATAGATTATGCGCAGATTTTTAACTAACTTATCGCGTGATCGAAAAAATCCGATTACCATAAAAACCGTGCCTATTTCAACTTTGTCGATAAAAATCGCTCAACACTAGTTATTATGTCATTTATCCCGCACAGCGGGAAGCCCAATGAAGCCCAAAAAACAATGGCGGAACTGTTTTTTTTCCCCCCATTTTCATTGCCCAATGGTAAAAAAAACTGTGCATCCAAAATGCACAATACATCCCTAGATGAGATCCATGATGGGTATTGAATCCAAAATGGGGTGACTTCTGGAAGGTTTTACCTGTCCTGGCACATTAAGGGCTTTGCAAGTGCAACATGGCACCCACCAAAATCTGCCTTCCAAAAGCCACATAGTGCTCCCTTACTTGTACGCCCTGCCATGCACCCAAATAGCAGTTTACACCAAAATGTGGGGTATTTCAAAACTTGGAAAAAATTGTTTAGTAAAATTTGGGATGCTTTTTTTCCAGGATTCCTTGTAAAAAATGAAATTTTCAGCTAAAATTGCAGATTGCTGGAAATTTTTTATTTTTTTTTCATTTTCAGATCCTAACACTAAAGAAATTTGTGAGACACCTATGGGGTCGATATACTCACTACACCCCTGTATATATTCCTTAAAGGGGTTGTCTCGCTACAAAGAATAGCTTTCAAATTGTAGGGAACACAAAATAAAGACATTTTCCAAATATATTGCATTGTTCCTCTGTTTTCCCTAAAGAGATACAAGTGAATTTTTACCCCTGTGGCTATTTCAGTTCCCTCAGTAACTGACCTGGGAAAACAAATCTCCCTGGGCTGGGTTTTTTTCAAAGAGATAAAAGAGAGTGAGTCATCACACAGGTCTGCAGTGTCAGTCAGTGTCCTGTGCAGCCAGACAGTAAAAAAGCTTGATTTATCTCAAGTAAACAGCTCTGTAATTAGGGCTTTTGTTTGGGGATCAGATAAGAAGTCCTGCAAGTAGTTTGAGAAGCTAATCTAATCTAATTAGCATCTGAAAGCACAACATGGAGACTTATGCAAATTAGTCTGAACCAGGAAGTGACAGAGAATTTCTTTCATGCATTCTTTGAAACCCTGTGGGGAGACAACTCCTTTAAGGGGTGTAGTTTCCAGTATGGAGTCTTTTTAGGGGAGTTTATTAAGTTTTAGCACCTTAGGGTGTCCGCAAACCAGAAATGGCATCTAAAGAAAATCATAATGAAAATGAGACCCCAATGTCCAGTAGGTGCTCTTCCTACTCTGAGGCTTGGGGTTGAGCCAAATAGCGCACTAGGGCCACATATGGGATATCTCTGAAAACGGCAACATCTGAGGAATCAATATTAAGTTGCTTTTCCCTGGTCACCTCTACTGTATTCCAGTGAATAATGGATAAAAATTGAAAATCTGCAAAAAAAGTGAAATTTGGAAATTTCACCTCCACTTTAATTTCTGTGAAATACCTAAAGGGTAACAAACTTCCTAAATGTGTTTTTTTTTTAAATGCCTTAATGGGTCTAGTTTCTTAGATGGGATCATTTATGGTGGTATCTAACATATAGGCCCATCAAAGCCATATCAGAACTGGACTGGTCCCTAAAAAAATCTATGTTGTTAATTTTCTTGAAAATGTGAAAAATTGCTACTAAGGGCCATATGTATGAAAACTGTCTAGGTCTAAAATCCACTTTGTTGTCCATAGAAAACAATCAAAGTGCCCCTTTCATTTCATCTAGTGCTCTTGAAAGGGGCGTTCTGATTGGTTGCTATGGGCAAAGTGAATTTTAGACCTAGACAGTTTTCATACATATGGCCTTATATTTCTAAGCCCCCTAATGTTGTAAAAAAAAAGACATTTAAAAAATTGTGTCATATGGTAGATGCTAGATATAAACTATTTTGCATGGAATAACTGTCTTACACGCAGAAATTTTTGAACTTCGAAAATGGCACATTTTTCCAAATTTTTCACAATATTTTGATATTTTTCACGAACAAACATGGGCTTTTTGGACCAAAATTTCTTACTAACTTAAAGCACAATGTGTCACAAGTAAACAGTCTCTGAATCACATGGATAGGTAAAAGTGCCAAAAAGTTATTCTCAAATAAAGTGAGGCTCTATCAGGAAGGCCAAAACTGGCTGTGGCGGTAAGGGGTTAAAGCCCCATTGGCAGTTGGGTTTGTTGAACTGTTGTCTTAGACCAACGTCTAGTAACCCCCGGTTCATTTTGGTGGTGAGTTGCTCCACTATAGCTCATCAGTTTATCCTTGGGCACTTTCTAGGCAATGTTCACCTCTAACATTAACGGCATATGGTGCTGCATAGTTTCTACATTACTTATTCACAATGTGTGCTGCTTTTACTACAGCAGAACACAAATAGTGCATAAACTCCGCAGTTTTTTTGCAACTCTGATAAATTGCTATTTTTATCCATGAGAGCAACATGGGATATATGTGAAGCCTATCGTACACCTCATATACCCAACAAGATAGCTTATGACACGTGACTCCCTTTATGATCTATGTGTTGCCAACTTCAAAAGTAAGGAATAGTCATAATAATGTGACACGGACACGTATATTTACCCTCCTTATGGCCTGTACTACAAATTTAGGTGACAGCAATGTTAAGAGGGTATAGAGTGGGTTTTCTTTTTAAGAAGTGATTGTGAATTCACTAAATAATTTGAAAAAGGGTCTGGAAGCCTTGTTTGTACAAGATATTGTTAAGATATCATTAAGCTATTTGTAGTACTTTTTCTGAACCATATTAAAGGCAAGCACATTTTATTTTTCATTCATATGTAGTAATTAGCAATTACCTCCTATGGATTGTTCTGCTACCCTTTCGGCTAACAATATAGGATAAATGATCCAACCTGATGGACCTTTTTTCCTGTAACAGTCAGCAGAATACAGACTGTAAGTTAAAGCCAATAATTAATCAATCAAATAGCTGTTTACTGTTTAAAAGAGGTAAGTAAAAGCATTGTGCTTATGGAAGTTAGAGATCGTGGGTAAATCAACTGTAAATGTGCCACTCATTAAATTACATTAAATATAGGAACACTCTTTATAGACAATGTGCATAATATCAATTAGGCTGGTATTGCTACATGATTCATTTTGGGCTTAACAGCTGGTATTTTAATGGCTAACTTTAACATGTCAAACATTTTCTTGTCTCTGTGAATCATTTATAAACGTATCTATTATTACAAATAGTGTTGAGCGATGAAATGGAAAAAAGTTGAAATCGGGCAAAGGTTCACTAAAATCTTGGTTATGCAATGAAGAGATTATTTTTCTTAAAATCTGATCAATAATCGAGATCACGGATTCCAATCGCGCAATGCTGTGCACTTCCTGTAATTTTGGCGGCCAGCCAATCAGCACAGAACATGTGGGTTAGGGGTGAAGAACGTCACCAGTGGGGTGTGTAGGGATATCCTTGACTGATGAAATCACATGACCTCTATGTCAATGCACTTCCTGCTCGGTGCCATTAGCTTCTATACAGCTAACAGAACGGATAGCTGTCTCTTTGCTCAGCTTTTTTAAAAGCTAGTAGAGATTGTTTGCCAGCATTTTTACAACTGAAAAGGATCCTTGATAGAGTAGATAGCTTAGGATACAGCAAGATTACAGAATTCTAGTTAGTATTAGTTAGAGATTTGGAAACAGCTCCAGTGCTCTGAACAGCACAGCTGCGGGGGGAAGGGGTGAAGGAGTTGGAGGGGGGGCACGCCTGGTTCAGGGAGCAGATCCTCTCAAGCCACAGTGAAATTTTATTTCTGCGTAGCCAGCATCCACCACAGTCTGAGTTCAGGGTGTCCCTTTCTTGTGGGGTGCACATCAGCATTTATATTACTCATATTTCTCCTCTCAACCCACGGGGAAATAGCATCAATTTTATTTCTGCGTTGCTAGGGGTCACCACAGTCTGAGTTACGGGTGTCCCTTTGTTGTGGGGTGCACATCAACATTTATATTACTCATATTTCTCGTCTCAAACAACGGTGAAATAGCACCCAATTTTATTTCTGCATTGCTAGCGGCCACCACAGTCTGAGTCCAACTAAGGCCCTGCCAGCTGAACCTCCGCATTCCCCGTTTGGATGTTCTTGCTGCCACCACATATATGACAAGTTGTTGGTCCCTGGTGGAAAAAGTGATAGGGGTCTCTTTCAGGTTCCATGTGCCATTTCCAATACTTATGTCTTATTTTGTGTCAAAGTGGCCCCGTAGGAGCTGCTACAGCTGAACCTGCTGTGGCTATGCTGTCCTGATGTTTTCGGTTAGCCATTGAACAGAATGGATTATTTTAGCCTGTGAATTTTGTTCTGTGACTCTTGTTGCCTAATTGTCTTGACTAAGATATACCACGTATCCAATTTACTGTTGTGTATGTTATTTCCAGCTTCAACTCACTTGTTTGGGTGTAAAAATGAACCTGGCGTTCCTCTCCCATAGAGTTTAATGGGAATCAGAGATTAATCGAGGATTGAACATCGGCGAGATGATCTCACAAAATTTGGAATCGAATCAAAGCAGATTATTGTCCGAATCGCTCATCACTAATTACAAATTTTGTTTCTTTTTCTTTTTACATCTTTTTATTCTATTATTATGTGTTACTGCTGATTCTATAATACTATCAATGTTGTTACTGTCATAACACTTATGGAACACTGGCATAAAATAACATACTAAAAATATATGTGTGTATGAGATGTTACTTTGCATTTTATTTATATTACAGGCCACACATCTTGCCGGCTAGTTGGCTTCAATATGGCTTTACATAGGAACCTTGACCTATCACCTAAAATGTAGTTTATGTATTTTATTCTATTGTTAAATGATTTAGAACTAGTGAGCACACAAGATTAAGAATGATAGGTTCAGATCGGATTATGTGTAAACAGTCTTGAACATGAACTATATGACTTTCAAAATTATTCTTAAAAATACAGTTTAATACAGTCATCATTTTTACTCAAATAAACAGGATAGAAAGGAAAACAAACTTTTAATGCAAGTATATAGAATGAGAATTAATTGGCACTCACAATGTAGGTGGTCTGAGAAACTCTAAAGTTTTTAAAACTCACAATTGCATGCCTTTCAATAAGAAAAATTTTAACATCTCATCTCAAGTAACAAATACAGCCCCAATGAGGGAGCACAATGTATAATGTGGTCTAAAATCTCATAGTGACATACTGTGGAAAGCATTGCTAGAGGAAAAATATAAAGCTACAAAAATAGTATAAAATTTATACTGGACAGAAATATCACACGGCTAGCAACAATGTTATCACAATGCCCAGATCAGTACAATTTCTTCTTAATTTTTTGTAGTCAAAAGCAGAAGTATAACCTAAAGAAGGGAAAAATGTAATTAGATGCTAAATCAGATCATGGAACAGATGGTCCAGGGCCTTAGGCGGAAAAAGTAAAATTGCACTGATACTAATCATATTGACTATGAGAAAGCCCACATTTACACTTAATCCCTGTGAAATCTCTCTTCATTTAGTGGCTATCTATGGCCTTGTTCGGCCAAGAGCATATGAAATTTGCAGCGATACCCTCATATTTTTGTCATAGACTTTGACTTTGTATGAGGTGCATTTAACTGTGGGTTTGGTGCAGACTTATCCCATTCAGTCTGGCTAATCTGTGTCCTGGTTACCTAACACTTTTTCCATGAGGAATTCATATGAATACCATATCAAAAAGTGATTTCTGTAGCTCAAATTAATTGAATTCCATTTAGAAATAATGGGACACAGTTTACAGGAGAATCTAGGCATGTAAAATCTACGAGAAAATCCACTGTATGAAATGCGTACTCTTTATATATGACTGCCTGACAACTCGGACTTTTCAGATCAAGGGGCCTTGCAACCTGAGGGGGCCCAAAAACCCTTCTGCCACATAAGAAGAAACCAGTATTGCAAGTGACACATGATAGCTGGGGGCCCCCATTTCACTTTTTTGCATTAGGGCCCAGAAGCTTCAAGCCCCACCTCTGCGTCAAATGGTGTGTTCGTTTGTATGCATTGCTGTAATTAAGCTGTTTTCACATTGGAAGCAGTGCTATATAACAATGTTTATTTCCCTCATGGTTTAGATAGCGCAGTAATGTTACTACATTACTAATGCAAATGGGAGGCAGTGGGCACAGCAAATAGGAAACTTTAGCATGTTAATATCTGGTCCCTTTGCATTAATTCCTAGATCTGGTAGCAGGATTACCAGATATCCTGACTGATCATTAGGAGAAAGTAAAATGCCTCTAAATGGAGAAAAAAACTGAGCTGAAGAGATAGCTGTCATTATGTGTGCCTGTAAAACATTCTGCAACATAGTAATTTTAGTTTTGCTCATAAAATTGTGCCACCAACCTGTCATTTGACAGATGGTGATCATATTTTTCTACCACTTATAGTTTTGATTAATTACTTCCTGGCCATTTACCGCCATTTGTGACCAGGCACTTTTTTTTTTTTCCAGTATGTTGGTTTGAACACTATAACACTTTCTGGAGCTGATACATAAGAATAAGGCTATAAGGCTTTATTCTTATGTAATTCTT
Organism: Phyllomedusa bahiana; assembly: GCA_025379985.1. Lineage (NCBI taxonomy): Eukaryota > Metazoa > Chordata > Amphibia > Anura > Hylidae > Phyllomedusa > Phyllomedusa bahiana. The sequence continues at coordinate 31,876 of JAODAL010024826.1, read as the reverse complement.
ACATTTGATTTTTTTTTTTATAACAGCAGGGAAAACTGTTTTTCACAGGCTGTCCTGACGGCATAGATAAACAAACTTATTTTTGGCGGTTTTAGGATTCCAAAACCGCTGAAAATACAGATGTTCAGCCAGCCCATAGACTTGAATAGAAAAAATGACCTGTAGTCTACACAGGTCGTTTTTTTTTTCTGCTCGGTTACTGGCGCCGGCGTATTATACAGCATTTTGTATAATACGCCGGCATTTTGAGTTTTGTCGTCGGTTTTCCATACAATCAATTTTATGAGCTGAAGGCAAAAAACGAGAACCGATTGTGGTTGTTGCGCAAAATGTGACAAAAACCATGGTCATGCATCAGACAAAAACCGATTGACTTTTAGACGGTTTTTGCCCGCTGCCGTGTAGACATAGCCGAAAAGCGAAATAAAAGCTGTGATTATCATATGAGATCTGCCATTCCTAGCTCTTTCTGTTCCAGTGAGATGAATGAGACTTTAAACTTGTGATTAACTTAAATAAACAAACTTCTGTGCTATAGATAATACTCAGCAAGGAGTGATTCACCTTGGTCAAAGAGGGCAACTGGAGCAATCAAATAAGAGAAAGAGCAGGGAGAGGTGGTCGGTTACAAATAGAAACTTGTTTACTCTAGCAGTAGATAAGATGTTTATCTCATGAACAAAGCAAAATCGGAACAGTAATATATTTGGTAAAAGTCTTCATTTACCTTTCCCTACATGTTAAAAGCTGAGAAAACCCCTGTAAGGGTCATTAAGGCTAAAAGTTGCAGTTGGGGCTTTTTTTGTTTTGTGGGGTATTTTTTACCTTTATTTTCATTTTCTTGTAACTAGATCTGATATATTAGCCTCCAGCAATGACTGCAGAGGTGATCCATGACCCAGCAGCGTTGGTAATTACCCAATGATCACCTAAAGGCTTACTGCTGAAGTGTATATATGGTGCTCAAAGAGTGCAATGTGTACTGCGATCACAAAGGCAGGGACTCCCCTAAAGCATCTGGCTCTCCCCCCCTACAACTACATGATCTTTTTGTAATTGTAGAGACTGGATGCTGGATGTCCATGAAGAGTTAGGGTGCATTCACATGGCAAAGACCAAAGACCAGTCAGATTTTCCGACTGGTATTTAGTCTTATTTTGGCATGCAGGGGGATGGCTTTTGTCCACAGTTTGTGGATTTAAGCCGTCCACCTAAGCACCCACATGTTCATGTTCTGCCCACCGGCGTTGTAAAAATCGTCCAGCAGAAAATCCGTGCTTTGTGGACTGCTGTGCAGATCTTCTATTAAGATCAATGTAAAAGGTTACAGTTGCTTTACAGACGGTTTTAAATCCAAAAACCATCTGTAAAACTGACTGAAAACTTGTGCTGTGGGGATAAGCCCTTAAAGGGGTTGTCTCACTACGAAGATTATAGTTGAAAATGTGGGGACCAAAAATCTAAGGATGTACGTCCTTGGTTACTATTGGCAAAGTGCTACGGTTTTAGAGAACGGGCTGGTTTACATGTGCTTAGCAAGGGTTTTTGTTTACTGGTCAGGGAAGCATTCTGTCCTGCCCAGGTCGTGCACATGCAAAGGAAAGGCAGTTAAGAGGAGGGGCAGTGATGTGTGTATTGGCAGGCAAGGAGGAGAAGCAGTGAGAGGACATGCGGGGGGGTTGTGTGTATTGTATCCTCTTCACTGCTTCTCCTCCGTACCTGCCAAAGCACAGCAAGCTTCTTGGACGACGGCAAACCTCTTAAAGGAACCAAATGACACATTTTACTAAAACGATACACCACCAACCAAATGACCGTCTTACCCTCAGAGGCAGGAAGATCGGTCATAAGTCCATGGAGATGTGGGTCCATGGGTGCTTGGGTATGGCAAGAGGACACAGTTCCCCAGGAGAACGGGTTCTGGGAACCTTTGCCCGAGCACAAATGTCACACGCTGCCACGTAGGCCTCCACATCACAATACAATGAAGGCCACCAGTAGTTAAGAGAAATGAGCCTCTTTGTGCCAGAAACTCCGGGATGTCCACTTAATAGCCAACAATTCTCGGTTCCCAAAATCACAGTTCCTCTCCGCCGCTGAGAATTTATAGGAAAAGAAAGCACACGGCCGGAGATTAGTCAGAGCGGCCGACCCCTGAGATAGGACTGCCCCTGCTCCAACCGCAGAGGCATCAATCTCAACGACGAAGGGTTTGGTATAGTCAGCTTGAACCAACACTGGGGCAGAGACAAAACACTGCTTAAGTCTTTTGAACGCCTCTAAGGCCTCAGGTTGCCAGTTACTGATATTAACCCCCTTTTTAGTCATATCAGTCAGTGGCCGAACGAGAACAGAAAATTTTGGAATAATTTTCAATAATAGTTAGCAAAGCCTAGGAACCGCTGCAAGGCTTTCAGGGAGGAAGGACGGACCCAATCAAGAACTGCCTGAACCTTCCCGGGATCCATACGAAACGAACTAGGAGTCAAAATATATCCCAGGAAAGGTACCTCCTGAACCCCGAAAACGCATTTCTCAAGTTTGACAAACAAACTCTTAACCCTCAAGATTTGCAAAACTTGCCGTACCTGTTTAACATGTGACGACCAGTCCTGTGAGTAAATTAAAATGTCATCCAGATATACGACCATGCAACGACCAATGAGTTCTCGGAAAATATCGTTTACCAGGTTCTGGAAGACCGCAGGAGCATTACACAACCCAAAAGGCATAACCAGATATTCAAAATGGCCCTCCGGGATATTAAGTGCAGTCTTCCACTCATCCCCTTTTTTGATAAGGTTATAAGCCCCTCTTAGGTCTAACTTGGAAAACCATGAGCCCCCTGGATTTGATTAAACAGGTCAGGAATCAATGGTAAGGGGTATTGGTTCTTTACCGTTATTTTATTGAGCTCCCGATAATCAATGCATGGGCAGAGACTTCCATCCTTTTTCTTAACAAAGAAGAAGCCTACACCCATGGGAGACACCGAAGGCCGGATGTGACCCTTCTGTAAACTCTCTGCAATGTATTGCTTCATAACAGTTCTCTCTGGACCTGACAAGTTATATATCCAGCCTTTAGGAAATCTTACCCCAGGCAGGAGTTCGATAACACAGTCATAGGATCTATGTGGGGGTAACCTCTCAGACTGGGTCTTAGAAAACACCGCAGCAAAATCGCGAATAAAGGCAGGAATCTGCTCTATTTCTGCATTACCAAGAACCATAGGGAGACATTTGTCAATACACTGCTTTCCCCACCTAATTAATTCTCCTGAACTCCAATCAATCACAGGGTTGTGTCTCTCAAGCCAGGGCAACCCCAAAACAACATCAGCGGGTAAGCCCTCCATGATAAACAGTGTACATTTCTCTTTGTGCATAGACCCAACTAGCACCTCAAGTTCTGGGGTGCAATACTGAATATTGCAATTAGACAATGGGGTAGAATCAATAGACAAAACACGAATGTGATCCGCTAGAGGTGTCCATGGAAGGCCCAGATGCTTAGCAAATGAGGCGTCCACAAAACTGGAAGCTGATCCTGAGTCTACAAAAGCACTCCCAGATTCAGACAAAGAAAAATATGAAAATTTTCACTGGCAACAACAACTTTTTTGACACCATAGGGAATACCTGTTTGCCTAGGTGACCTTCCCGCGAGTCACCTAGGCGCTGGAGTTTTCCGGCCAGGGCTTCCTTTTGGGACACTCACGGATGCAGTGACCTTCTCCGCCACAGTAGAAGCACAGTCACTGGGTGCGACATGAGGTCCTGCGGTCACTGGCAGTACCCGCAGAAGAGGCCCCTACCTGCATAGGCTCCTCAGGGGGTATCGCCGCACTCGAAGGCTCTTGAGTGGTGGCTGAACGGAGTAATGGAGTAAGGCTGGGCAACGGAGAAAGGGTCTTCTCCCAACATCTCTCCCTAAACCGTCTGTCTAGTTGAACTGCCAAAGCGATGGCGTCATCCAGAGTGCCTGGTGTAGGATAAGCCACCAACATGTCCTTAACATGGTCAGCCAATCCTACCCGGAACTGGCACCTGAGGGCTTGGTCGTTCTACCCCAGCGGTGAAACTCAGAGGCATACTCCTCTACAGTCCTCTTACCCTGCCTTAAGGTGGTGAGCTGAGTTTCGGCCACCGCCTCCCTATCAGGGTTATCGAAGAGAAGTCACAAAGAGATAAAAAATCTGTCTACAGAAGACAATTCTGGTGAGTCAGGGGGTAGTGAGAATGCCCACTCCTGGGGGGACCCTTGGAGAAGGGACATGACAATTCCCACTCTCTGTTCCTTATTACCAGAGGTACATGGGCAGAGTCGAAAATACAACTGACCTCCCTCCCTAAAAGTAAGAAAATCCCTCTTGTCACCCAAAAACCAGGTAGCTGAATGGGGGGTTTCACCAAAGGAGGAAGCGATGCCGGAGGGTTCCCACCCTGTGGGGTACCCGGGGAGGTCTCCTGCTGCTGTACCCTCAGCGCCAGGTCTTGGAACAACTGGGTAAGTCCCTGCATCTGCTCCACCAGCGCAGTCATGGGGCTCATGGTACCTGGGGAGCAGTAATGTCACGTCAGAGGAGGTGCAGTGGGCCCTGACTGCCACCCAGCCCACTGTCCCTGCCTACTTGGCGTGCTGCCCTAGATGGCAGTCCCCAACTGGACTACAGTCCCTACACTACCACGTGCAGGGCCGACAGGGGAACGCAGAGTCAGACAGTCCGGGTCGATAACGGTACAGGTACGCCAAAGCCATGAATCAGAAAACCAGGAGAATAACGGTAAACAAGCTAAGGGTCAAAAACACAGGAGGTCACGCAGTACAAAAACGGAGGATAAAAACGTAGTCGAGGAGCAAGCCGAAGTCAGGAGCACAGGAGTAAACAAGCAGAAACAGGAATAAATGGGAAGCAAAAGGGATAACCTTTCTCAGGCAACAACTGGGCCATTCTATTGGCCAGTGCGACACACCCTCTGACCTGATTAGAAGCCAAGCTGTCACACTCCTAAGCTCATCAGCCCGGCCTCTCCCTGGGTGTGTAGACTGACCTGAGGGATTAACCCCTGCCGTGCCTTGCTGCTCCACGGCGGAAACGTGCGGCGTGAAATTGCGTTCCAGTTTTCTGTACCCGTTGCTGTGTCCCTTCTTATTGCTGCACTCACCTGTCCTCGCTTCTACTCTGGTCCATGTTCCTGTCTGTGTTTGCACACGCTCCCATGGACATGCGCATGCTCACTGGTCTGGATTTAAAGGGACAGTGTCCCAATTACCAGTCCAGTGACCTCCTGTGATATAAGATACTTCCTACCTCTGTTCCTAGTCAGTTCATGATTGTCCATCTGAGCTTCTGACCCCTGGTTTCTGTTCCTGCCATTGTTCCTGTCTACAACGTACATTTAGCCTGCTGTTACCTGCCTTCCTACCAGTCTGATACCAATATTCCTGTTTCTGCAGTATCCTGCCATCTTTCCTATCAGGTACCTGCCTGGGACCAGCTTCTAGTCTTTGTTTAACCCCGCTGTGCTGCTGTTCCTGTACCTCCGTCTGCTGTTACCTGCCATTATGCCGTTTGTACCTGCCTGCTATCTTGCCTATGACTCTGTCATCTGTCTATGGCTACACCGGCCTGTGACCCATCATCTCTGCCAGCACCCGGTGTCCTTGTCCTGCACTTCCGATGTCACCATGGGTAGCCATGTCAGGGCAGCAACCTGGGGGTTCCATGCTGCGAAGTCCGTCAGGCCTTGTGGTGGGCCCCGGTGAAGACCAGGGTCCCCTTAGCATCCGCTCCCTGACGTGGTCTACACCTATGCAATCTTTGCCAGTGGAGATCACAGAGGATCCACACCAAGCACCCGATGTCCATGGTGTCAATGCATACTGACACCGCTGGTTGTTACACTCACAAGAGTAACTGAAAAATCAATCCTTGATACAAGAAAATAATTATAATTGAAAGGAAAAAATATGTATATTCAATTCCTGTCAGACTGAATGAAGTTATCTAATTTTTAATGTATTTTACTGTCCTTCCACATCCTTCTGTTATTCTTTTTAAATTATTAAAAGGTTAATAACCTTCTAAATATAAATGTTATATGCCATAACACTTAAGGTTACAAGATATTCAGAGGACGCTTACAGAAATATAACTTACCCTGCCAGATCTGTATGTAGGTATACATTAAGTTGATGTATGTTGCATACCTTTGTCTCAATTGTATTGAACAATGTACCCAAATAAATAAAAAGTATACTGGACGATGTACATTTTTATGATTGGTGTTCATTGAAGAAATAAGCAATTATATAGTTGTATGCATTCACTAGATCTGGTTGGTGAACCTTTTGAAATGGGGTCCCGTTAAGTATAGTCCACAAACGTGTTGTGAAATTAGCCATTCTAGATCCAAACCTTTTTTAGTTATATTAGAGAGCACTAACTTAGCAAATAATAATGTAAATTCATTAAAAGTAATTTTAAACACATTGAAAAAACCAAAAGCAACCAATATTTTATTTTCATTTTAAACAGTAATAGTTAATACGCTATACTTGATCCTTTTTCAACATCAGTAGTACATTTCAACATGGTCTTTACAAAGTTGGCCTGAAGCTATCACAAGCTGCTTCAAGTAAATTTTGTTTTCCTTGTATCCTTTCTTTTAAACTATGTATGGCAAAACATGGAGAGTGTATTAGAATGGTGTCAAGAGTTGCTTTTAGAGTATCCCCTATCATCAGACCCTGGGGCTCTATTTCATCTTTCTGACCCTAACTATAGAAGCTTTGTGACCTGTGACACTGCTCAATTGTAGTTTAATGAATCCTGTTAAAATTAAAAAGATGTATTTTATTTGCCATTACACCTTCTCTTTCTTCATTTTCCTTGGTGACCTTTTTGTATTGGATTTCAGCTGCTAATAGCTTATAGCAACACAAATTGCTTTTTCTAATAAATAATGAAGAGACTTCTGGGGAATATGTTGTAAAGGAAGCAGGTTCTGTTTAAACTGCTGTTTTTATATGGTTATATGTTTTCAATGTTTTAGATTTTTTGTATGTAAGAGGGGCTCCTATTTTAGACACTACTCTTAATGCAGTTGCAGATGTACAACATTTATTTTCACCACAGTGGCATGGCTATAGTGATTGTTTCCTTCACCAAACCCTGGGAACTAGATAAATGACAACAATTTCACCAGTCAGGTGCTCAACCTTGGATGTTGACTTCTATCTGTAGTACTGTGCCACTGTGGATCTCTAAAAAAGATACCCAACATATATGTGAGTCGCATTGGTTGCACCAGTCACTCAGAATAGATATAATCCTGAACCTCATTGAGTGCTTGTGGCTGCTAAGATCAGTATACAAAGACCATTATTACCACCAAATATACAGTAGTGGTGTGGTAGATACATTTACACAAGCTGTGCAGACTATGTAACCACTATACAGTCACAATATAGTGGTAGATACCAGTGTACACAGACTTTACAGACATGTAAGTGATTACAGTGCAGTTACATCTTGTGACTCACAGATGACATTTCTCTAACAAGTCATTGACTTTCTCTTTTGTTCTGCATCCAGTACAGACCACCATGATTCTTTTCCTGGCCACCATTTGTCCCTGCAAATTTTCTACACAAATATTTTAGAATCATCACTTTCCCAGCGCCTCACTCTCTGCCCCCCACCTCTGTACAATCTTTCAAGAGGTGGCAAGGCCACAGCTTAGAGGCCCAGTCTCCTAGAGGGGAGGAACAGAGGATTCATCCACTGGAGATTGTGTTACAGCTATAGCCTGTACCCCTCAGAATCATGTTACCAGATAGACCCCCATTAGATATTTTGGTAGGCCCTAGGTAGGTAGATAGATTGGTCCTAGGTAGGCAGGCAGTAGTTTGGTAGGTCTCAATTAGTTAAGCATACTACATGAAGGTATGAAGATTTGCCCTAGGTGGACAGTAGTTAGGCCCCAGTTAGGTAGGCAGCCCCCAGGTAGGTAGGTGGGATATGTAGGTAGGCTCAGGTAGCTAACTAGGCAGTAGGTGGGCCACAGGTAGGCTGTAGGTGGGCCCCAGGTAGCTAAGTTGAAAGGCTATAGGTGGGGACCACATAGGTAGATATGTAGGTAAATAGGCTATAGGTGGTTCCAAATAGGCAGGCAAGCTTTAGGTAGGTAGGGTATAGGGGTTATATAAGTAGGCAGGCAGGGTTTAGGTAGAGTATAGGGGCCATATAGATAGGAAGGCAGAGTTTAGATGGGTTATAGGGGCCATATAGGTAGGCAGGCAGGGTTTAGGTATGGTAGAAGAGCCCCTCATAGGTAGGCAGGCATATAGAGGCCATAAATATAGGCAGGCAGGGTAATAGTGGGTAGAGATGGGCGAATTTCTCAAAAATTCGGTTCGCTTACTTCGCCGAATTTCCCGACAAAAATAACTTCGGTCCGAATTACTTTGGGACGAATCACGTTAAAAAACAGCTATTTCCAGGCTGCACAGAGCCTGCAGGGTGCTGTAGAATGTTGTGCCATGCTTAAATATGCAGAGGGAGCTTGGTTAGGTCTTCATACAATGTTGTGTTTTAGTATGACACACACATGACTGCCGACGCTCTTAGAATCACTTCACTATAAAATTCCCTGGGCACTTAAGAGGGCAAAACTGACCAAAAAACTGAAGCGGGAATGTTGCCTGATAAAGTCATGCCAGCGAAAGCTGGAAAAAAACAAGCTGAGAGCTCAGGTGGCAACATGAGTGACAGAGTGTCGAGGTGACGGCGGGAGCCACAGCAGCATGAGGTCAGACAGTGGCACAATGACATTCTGGAGGTGGCAAAAACAGGAATAGGCCACATAGTGGCACAATTACACAGTGTCTAGGTCACGGCAGCAGCCACAGCAGCAGCATGAGGTCAGACAGTGGCACAATGACATTCTGGAGGTGGCAAAAACAGGAGTAGGCCACAGAGTGGCACAATGACAGAGAGTGGAGGTGACGGCGGCAGCAGCGTGAGGTCGGAGAGTGGCACAAAGACATTCAGGAGGTGGCAAAAACTGGAGTAGGCCACAGAGTGGCACAATGACAGAGAGTGGAGGTGACGGCGGCAGCAGCATGAGGTCAGACAGTGGCACAATGACATTCTGGAGGTGGCAAAAACAGGAGTATGCCACAGAGTGGCACAATGACACAGTGTGGAGGTCACGGCAGCAGCAGCATGAGGTCAGACAGTGGCACAATGACATTCTGGAGGTGGCAAAAACAGGAGTAGGCCACAGAGTGGCACAATGACAGAGTGAAGAGGTTACGGCAGCAGCCACAGCAGCAGCATGAGGTCAGACAGTGGCACAATGACATTCTGGAGGTGGAAAAAACAGGAGTAGGCCACAGAGTGGCACAATGACAGAGAGTGGAGGTCACGGCGGCAGCAGCATGAGGTCAGACAGTGGCATAATCACATTCTGGAGGTGGCAAAAACAGGAGTAGGCCACAGAGTGGCACAATGACACAGTGTGGAGGTCACGGCAGCAGCAGCATGAGGTCAGACAGTGGCACAATGACATTCTGGAGGTGGCAAAAACTGGAGTAGGCCACAGAGTGGCACAATGACAGAGAGTGGAGGTCACGGCAGCAGCAGCATGAGGTCAGAAAGTGGCACAATGACATTCTGGAGGTGGCAAAAACAGGAGTAGGCCACAGAGTGGCACAATGACAGAGAGTGGAGGTGACGGTGGCTGCAGCATGAGGTCAGACAGTGGCACAATGACGTTTTGGAGGCGGCAAAAACAGGAGTAGGCCACAGAGTGGCACAATGACACAGTGTGGAGGTCACGGCAGCAGCAGCATGAGGTCAGACAGTGGCACAATGACATTCTGGAGGTGGCAAAAACAGGAGTAGGCCACAGAGTGGCACAATGACAGAGAGTGGAGGTGACGGCGGAAGCAGCATGAGGTCAGACAGTGGCACAATGACATTCTGGAGGTGGCAAAAATAGGAGTAGGCCACAGAGTGGCACAATGACACAGTGTGTAGGTTACGGCAGCAGCCACAGCAGCAGCATGAGGTCAGACAGTGGCACAATGACATTCTGGAGGTGGCAAAAACAGGAGTAGGCCACAGAGTGGCACAATGACAGAGAGTGGAGGTGATGGCGGCAGCAGCATGAGGTCAGACAGTGGCACAATGACATTCTGGAGGTGGCAAAACAGTAGTAGGCCACAGAGTGGCACAATGACAGAGAGTGGAGGTGATGGCGGCAGCAGCATGAGGTCAGACAGTGGCACAATGACATTCTGGAGGTGGCAAAAACAGGAGTAGGCCACAGAGTGGCACAATGACAGAGAGTGGAGGTGACGGCGGAAGCAGCATGAGGTCAGACAGTGGCACAATGACATTCTGGAGGTGGAAAAAACAGGAGTAGGCCACAGAGTGGCACAATGACACAGTGTGGAGGTCATGGCAGCAGCAGCAGCGTGAGGTCAGATAGTGGCACAATGACATTCTGGAGGTGGCAAAAACAGTAGTAGGCCACAGAGTGGCACAATGACAGAGAGTGGAGGTCACGGCAGCAGCAGCATGAGGTCAGACAGTGGCACAATGACATTCTGGAGGTGGCAAAAACAGGAGTAGGCCACAGAGTGGCACAATGACACAGTGTGGAGGTGACAGCGGCAGCAGCATGAGGTCAGACAGTGGCACAATGACATTCTGGAGGTGGCAAAAACAGGAGTAGGCCACAGAGTGGCACAATGACAGAGAGTGGAGGTGACGGTGGCAGGAGCAACAGCATGAGGTCAGAGAGTGGCACAATGACACAGTGTGGATGTCATGGCACCAGCAACAACAGCAGCAGCATGAGGTCATAAAGTGGCACAATGACAGAGTGGGGAGGTGACGGTGGCAGCAGCATGAGGTCAGAGAGTGGCACAATGACATTCTGGAGGTGGCAAAAACTGGAGTAGGCCACAGAGTGGCACAATGACTGAGAGTGGAGGTGACGGTGGCAGGAGCAACAGCATGAGGTCAGAGAGTGGCACAATGACACAGTGTGGATGTCACAGCACCAGCAACAGCAGCAGCAGCATGAGGTCATAAAGTGGCACAAGGACAGAGTGTGGAGGTTGGTGGCAATACCAGTCCCTGGTAAAGATGGTTGGTGGCAGATGTAATAACTGTCAGCAGATGTGTGGCATCAGGCGGGTGGCGGCATCAGAATAGTGGCTGAGGCAGGTAGTTTGAACCCGACTCATTTCTCACAGTTTGGGTGAGTCGTCATGGCTGATGTAGTCTGACGTCTAAGGCATTGGTGTGTGGAAATCCTGGCCGATCCACGCCTGATTCATCTTGACAAAGGTCACTCGTTCCACATTTCCCGTGGACAAGCGGGTTCTCCTTGGGGTAACGATGGCCCCTGCCGCACTGAGCAGGACAGCTTCTCCACTGCAAACTCGGCAAGTTGTGGCCACACATTCAGTTTGGCTGCCCAGTAGTCCAGCGGATCTTATAACTGGGGTTGCAGAGTGCTGTCCAAGTAGGCAACCACCTGTAGGTTCAGGGTCTGCTCCAGGTCCTGCTGCTGCTGGCGACTGCCCTCCTCATTAGGAGGGTGAAGGAAACTGCTCATCAGTGACTCCAGACTTAGGTTGCTGCTGATGGAGCTGGTACTGCTCCTACCCCCCCACCTTTCCCCAGCAGCCGCAGCAGTAGTACGTGAGCGCTGAAGAACCCCCCGGTCAGACCTGTCAGAGGAGGGACGATGCCGCACATAGGCAGCGGCCAACTGACTACGGAAGATTTCCATATAGTATTTGAGTTTGTCCTCCCTCTCAATAGCTGGGAAAAAGGCTTCCAATTTGAATGGGTAGCGAGGGTCCAATAGGGTTGAGAGCCAGAAGTCATCCCTCTGCCGGATGCTGACTATTCGGCTGTCACTAGCAAGGCAAATCAGCATGCTGCGGGCCATCTGCAGAAGTGACTCCGAGGGACTATCTGCCTCCATCTCCACTGTATACTGCCACGGTGCTTGGGGGTCATCTGCCTCGTCTTCCTCATCTCCATCTACCTCCTCCAGCTGCTCCTCCTCTCTTGTCACCTGGGTAGAAAATCCACTCATTTCACCAGACAATGCTTCTGCTCCAATGTTCTTCTCCTCCTCCTCCTCCATTTCAGTCCCCACCGGACTCATGTGGCCGCGAGATGTAGTCGCCACGTCTCCAGTCCCCTGCCCAGACAGATTTTTCAGCATCTGTTCCAGGACATGAAGCAGTGGAATGACGTTATTCATCCCGTAGTCCTGGCGACTGACAAATAACGTGGCCTCCTCGAATGGCCTTAACAAACGGTAGGTGTCACGCATGAGCTGCCACTGGCTGACATCAAAGTTACACAGGGGAGTACTCCTGTCTGCCTGGATCATTAAAAAATCGTTAATGGCCTTTCTCTGTTCATACAGTCGGTCCAACATGTGCAGGAATTCCAACGGGTGGAAACATCGCATATCAGAGTGTGTTGGGGGAGGCCGTTCTGCCGCTGCAACTCGAGGAGGGTATTCCTGGCTTTGCAGGAATGGATGAAGTGCATGCACAGTTTCTGGCCATTTGCAGAATCTTCTGAAGATCGGTGGAAGACTTCAGGAACCTTTTCACAACCAGATAGAACACGTGCGCCATGCAGGGCGCATGGACCATCCCTCCTCGGTGCAGCGCGGACACCATGTTCCTCCCATTGTCCGTCACCATGGTTCCGATTTGCAGTTGGCGCGGAGAAAGCCACACATCGATTTCTTGCTGCATGACGCGGAGCAGTTCCTCCCCTGTGTGACTTCGTTCGCCGAGGCAAGCCAGGTATAGAACTGCGTGACACGGCTGTGCCCTACACATGTGGTATGATGGAGCAGTACTTGTGGAGGCTGAGATGGTGGTGGTGGTGGAGGAGGAGGAGGCGGACATTGGCGCAGGAGCCGCAGTTTGACAACGTGGAGAAGAAAGCGGCGTCTCCTGTCCAAGTTGTTGGTGTGCCTGGGCCGGAAGCACATTCACCCAGTGAGCCGTAAAGGACATGTACTAGCCCTGACCCTAGTTACAGCTCCAGACGTCCGCGCTGCCATGCACCTTGGAACAAACCGATAAGCTCAAGGACTGGCCCACCTTCTGTTCTACATATTTATGAAGTGCTGGTACTGCCTTTTTGGAAAAGGCTTGGAACTCTCCACCTCGGCTCGGCACAAGCCATTAGTTCTCTGAACGGTGCAGAGTCCACCATTTGGAAAGGGAGGGATTGCAGCACCAACAACTTGGACAGGAGCGCGGTCAGCTTCTGCACCTTAGGATGGTTGGACACATACTGTTGTCTCTTTGCAATCGCCTCGCTGAACGACTGCTGGCGCCATGAGTAGCGAGGAGCAGGAGCATCTGGACCGTGAGATGATGTCAAAGAGAAACAGCTCCCTTCTGCAGAGGTGGTGGAGCCTTGACTGGCTGCAATGGCATGCGTGCCACTGGGCGCTGCTGCTGCTGCTGTTGCTGCGGCGGCAGGATGGACCACCACATCTGAGCCACGTTTCTCCCAGGCCACCGGATGGTGACACTGCATGTGTTGACGCAGGGCCGTGGTGCCAACACTAGCTCCCTGGCCACGCTTCACTTTCTGCCTACAGATTCTACATATACCCATATTCGGCTCCTCTGGTGTCTTAGCAAAGAACTGCCACACCGCCGAGTATCGGATTTTACCGCCAACGCTCCGCACTGAGTGACTACTGCCGCCGCTGCCTCGCTGAGCCCCTGTGCTTTCTTGGACCTGCGAAGCGGGTTTTTTACCCCCGTGGGCCGCTTGGCCCTTCCCGCCCATCACACTGCTGCAAATCCTGCTGACTCACGGCCACACAACCCACTTGCTGGCTGCGCCGCTGCCTGACGTGCAAGCTGACGCCCTCTTCTCCTGACGATGATGAAGCCCTTGCCTCACCCGGCTCCCAAGTGCAGTCGGCTACATCATCATCTATTTGTGTTTCATCGTCACTGCTGTCCTCATCACCGGTCTTGGTATGCAGAGGCTGACCCCTTACAACATAAACCCTTCCCATGCCACTCTCAACATCTATACTTTGCCGCCTACTGCAAGAAGCGGGGGATATTGGCCCCATTTCTTCACTGCCAAGTAGCTGCTGACTGCCCTCCTCAAATTGTTCATCCTCGCTATATAGTGGCACTGAGCCCAGACCACATTAGTAGATCCTGCTGGGGGAACCGGGATGGGACAGAGGCGGGTCGAGGTCAGGTGAGGGCCGCTGACCCGCTCCCGGGACATGCCAACTAAGGGTTGTGTCTGATGTTCCCACCGACTCTTGGCTGGGGTTGTCAAATATCGTCTGGGAGGAAGTGGATGACATTGTCAACCAATCAAGAACCCTTGGGTTGCTGGTCAGTCCCACGGCCGCTAGTTGACAGGGGCAGTTTGTGGCCTCACCGAGTGACCCCTGCTGCGACGTTCCCCTTGCTGTGCTGCGACCGGGCCTGCCCCAGGAATGTTTGTGCCTCTCCCACTCGCGGGTGAAGAGCCTGCCACCTCTCTGTCTGACATCTGTTTGTTCTAAAATGACAGACATTGTTTGATGAAGATATCTGTATATGATAAATACACACCCTGTATTGACTCCAAATGAACCCACTAAGAAGCTTGGTAACCCTTGGATATAAATTGCGCTCCACAAATGGGCAGGAAAAATTTACTTTATTGCCGTTTAAAAAACTCTGTGTATTCTACTGAATAAAAAAAGCACAAACAGGCTTAATTAACCTTCGGATATGAAATATGCTACAGAATTTCTTCTGTGGCGGTGAAAAACAAAGTTTCTTTTAGTGAGTACAACTGCAGAACAACGCTTAATTAATTGCAATTAACCTTCGCTTGTGAATTATGCTACAGGAAAAATGTATTTTTGGCGGTGAAATAAACGTTTTCTTTTCTTCGCCACAGCAGCAGAACAAAGCTTAATTAACCCTGGATGTAAATTGCGCAAAAGAATTTTAGCAGCCAAAAACTACAAGCTTTGTAGCGTGTTACAAATGGCGTGTTTTTTTACCTACACAACAAGAGGAAAACTTGTAATTAACCTTCGCTTGTGATTTATGCTACAGGAAAAGTGTCTTTTTTGGTGGTGAAATAAACGTTTTTTTTTTAGTCACCACAGCAGCAGAACAACACTTAATTAACCCCTGGATGTAAATTGGGGCAAAACAATTTAGCACCAAAAACCCACGAGCTTTTTAGCTGTTACAATGGGTGTTTTTCTACGCTACACAACAAGAGTAAAACTTATAATTAACCTTCGCTTCTGAATTAGGCTACAGGAAAAATGTCTTTTTTGGCGGTGAAATAAACATTTTCTTTTAGTCACCACAGCAGTAGAACAACGCTTAATTAACCCCTGGATGTAAATTGCGCAAAAGAATTGAGCAGCCAAAAACTACAAGCTTTGTAGCGTGTTACAATGGCGTGTTTTCTACGCTACACAACAAGAGGAAAACTTGTAATTAACCTTCAATTGGTGGAATTATTCTACAGGAAAAGTATTCTTTTTTGGCGGTGAAATAAACATTTTCTTTTAGTCACCACAGCAGCAGAACAACGCTTAATTAACCTCTGGATGTAAATTGCGCAAAAAAATTGACAACCAAAATACGAGCTTTGTAGCGGTTCAATGGGGTGTTTTTCTAGTACACAACAAGAGTAAAACTTATAATTTTAAACCCTTTGTTGTGAATTATGCTATAGGAAAATTTCTTTTTTGGTGTGAAATAAACGTTTTCTTTTAGTCACCACAGCAAGGAACAATGCTTAATTAACCCCTGGATGTAAATTGCGCAAAAGAAAATTGAGCAGCCAAAAACTACGAGCTTTGTAGCGTGTTACAATGGCGTTTTTTCTACGCTACACAACAAGAGTAAAACGTGTAATTAACCTTCGCTGTGAATTATGCTACAGGAAAAATTTCTTTTTGGCGGTGAAATAAACGTTTTCTTTTAGTCACTACAGCAGAAAAACAACGCTTAATTAACCCCTGGATGTAAATTGCGCAAAACAATTGAGCAACCAAAAACTATGAGCTTTGTAGCGTGTTACAATGGCGTGTTTTCTACGCTACACAACAAGAGTAAAACTTGTAATTAACCTTCGCTGCTGAATTTGGCTACAGGGAAAAAAGTCTTTTTTGGCGGTGAAATAAACGTTTTCTTTAGTCACCACAGCAGTAGAACAAACGCTGTAATTAACCCCTGGATGTAAATTGCGCAAAAGAATTGAGCAGCCAAAAACTATCGAGCTTTGTAGCGTGGTAACAATGGCGTGTTTTCTACGCTACACAACAAGAGAAAACTTGTAAAAAAACCTTCGCTTGTGAATTATGCTACAGGAAAATGTCTTTTTTGGCGGTGAAATAAACGTTTTCTTTTAGTCACCACAGCAGCAGAACAACGCTTAATTAACCCCTGGATGTAAATTGCGCAAAACAATTGAGCAACCAAAAACTACGAGCTTTGTAGCGTGTTACAATGGCGTGTTTTCTACGCTACACAACAAGAGCAAAACTTAGAATTAACCTTCGCTTCTGAATTAGGCTACAGGAAAAATGTCTTTTTGGGGTGAAATAAACATTTTCTTTTAGTCACCACAGCAGATAGAAACGCTTTAAATTAACCCCTGGATGTAAATTGCGCAAAACAATTGAGCAACCAAAACTACGAGCTTTGTAGCGTGTTACAATGGCGTGTTTTTTTACCTACACACAAGAGTAAAACTTATAATTAACCTTCACTTGTGAATTATGCTACATGGAAAAAATATCTTTTTGGCGGTGAAATAAACATTATCTTTTAGTCACCACAGCAGCAGAACAAAAGCTTAATTAACCCCTGGATGTAAAAAATTGCGCAAAAAATTGAGCAAACAAAAAATAGAGCTTTGTAGCGTGTTACAATGGGTGTTTTCTACGCTACACAACAAGAAGTAAAACTTATAATTAACCTTCGCTTGTGAATTATGCTATAGGAAAAAATTTCTTTTTGGTGGTGAAATAAACGGGTTTCTTTTAGTCACCACAGCAGCAGAACAATGCTTAATTAACCCCTGGATGTAAATTGCGCAACATAATTGAGCAGCCAAAAACTTCGAGCTTTGTAGCGTGTTACAATGGCGTGTTTTCTACGCTACACAACAAGAGTTAAACGTGTAATTAACCTTCGCTTGTGACTTATGCTACAGGAAAAATTTCTTTTTTGGCGGGGAAATAAACTTTTCTTTTTAGTCACTACAGCAGAAAAACAAACGCTTAATTAACCCCTGGGTGTAAATTGCGCAAAACAATTGAGCAACCAAAACATACGAGCTTTTAGCGTGTTACAATGGCGTGTTTTCTACGCTACACAACAAGAGTAAAACTTAGAATTAACCTTCGCTGCTGAATTAGGCTACAGGGAAAAAAGTCTTTTTTGCGTGAAATAAACGTTTCTTTTAGTCACCACAGCAATAGAACAACGCTTAATTAAACCCCTGGATGTAAATTGCGCAAAAGAATTGAGCAGCCAAAAACTACCCAGCTTTGTACGTGTAACAATGGCGTGTTTTTACGCTACACAACAAGAGGAAAACTTGTAATTAACCTTCGCTTGTGAATTATGCTACAGGAAAAATGTTTTTTTGGCGTGAAATAAAACGTTTTTTTTAGTCACCACAGCAGCAGACAACGCTTAATTAACCCCTGGATGCAAATTTCGCAAAACAATTGAGCAACCAAAAACTGCGAGCTTTGTAGCGTGTTACAATGGCGTGTTTTCTACGTACACAACAGAGTAAAACTTGTAATCACCTTCGCTTGGTGAATTAATGCTACAGGAAAAATGTCTTTTTTGGCGGTGAAAAAAACATTTTCTCTAGTTCACCACAGCAGCAGAACAACGCTTTAAATTTAACTCTGGATGTAAATTGCGCAAAAAATTGAGCAGCCAAAATGAAGTGGTATTTGTATTGTAAAAACGCTGTTTCTTTAAATGAATACAACAGGAACAGGCTTAGATCTCCCTTGGATATTCAATGTGCTGTGAGCAGATAGCATTAAAATGTATATGCAGCTGCACTGGACACACACTGGACTTCCGATCCAATACCCAACAAAATCAGAAAAAGAACGTTAAGAGAAGCAGTCTCTGATACAAGATGAGACACCCCCCAAAAATCGCTGTATAAAAATGAGTTTTTTAATATCAGCCATCATAAACAGCCGCGGCAGCACCTTCCCTAATCAGTACAGTGAGAACGGTATGAGCTCCCAGCGTCGCGCCTGGACTTATATAGTAAGATGACGTCACAGAATCCCGCCGGTCTCTGATTGGCTTCATCTCTGCACATGTCATGCAGGCTATGCCCTTCTTCCTCCCAGAGTGCTTTGCCCCATGTAACGCCATGTGCTCGCAGCCATTTTATCAATGAAAAGCACACTTCGTTCACCCGAAGTCCCCCAAACTTCGACTTTGTTCAGAACCGAAGTTTTCCTGAAATTCTAAACAAATTCCACATCGTTCGAATCAATTCGCCCTCATAGTGGGCATATAGGGGCCATATATATAGGCAGGCAGGGTTATAGTGGGGAATATAGGGGACATATATAGATAGGCAGGCAGAGTTATAGGGGGCATATAAGGGCTATATATATATATATATATATATATATATATATATATATATATATATATAATATATTGGCAGGCAGAGTTGTAGGAGCCATAAATGTTAAAAAAGAAAGAAATCACTTACCTCTCTCCCCGCTCCCACAATGTTATGTGCGGCTTTTCAGCCTCTGTTCTCGGCGGGGGGGGGCAGGCAGTGTGATAATATGACGTCATCGCATTACCATAGTTGCCAACTTTTGAAAATGAAAAAGCAAGAGATGTTATACGGCGGCGCGCATAGCGCGGCGCGACAAAAATTTGCATGGACACACCCATCTTTTCAGTATGCCACGCCCCTTCAAAAAGCCACACCCACTCCACCTAACTGCATAACGGCTTTGGAAGAAAGCCAGGTAGATGCCCTTATAGCCAGGTAGTAACCACCCATAAGCAGATAGTGCCCCTTACAGGCAGGTAGATGCCCCCTTGTAGCCAAGTAGATGCCCCACTGTAGCCAGGTAGGTGCCCCCCTTTGTTTGCCAGGTAGGTGCCCCCATTGTTGCCAGGTAGTGCCCCCATTGTTTGCCAGGTAGTGCCCCCTCTGTTGCCAGGTAGTGCCCCCATTGTTGCCAGGTAGATGCCCCCTCTGTTGCCAGGTAGTGCCCCCATTGTTGCCAGGTAGTGCCCCCTCTGTTGCCAGGTAGATGTCCCCTCTGTTGCCAGGTAGATGCCCCCTCTTGTGCCAGGTAGTGCCCCCTCTGTTGCCAGGTAGATGTCCCCTCTGTTGCCAGGTAGTGCCCCCTCTGTTGCCAGGTTGTGCCCCCATTGTTGCCAGGTAGTGCCCCCTCTGTTGCCAGGTAGATGCCCCCTCTGTTGCCAGGTAGATGCCCCCCTCTGTTGCCAGGTAGAGGCCCCCGCTGTTGCCAGGTGGGTGCCCCCTTTGTTGCCAGGTAGATGTCCCCTCTTTCCCAGGTAGTGCCCCCTCTGTTGCCAGGTAGTGCCCCCATTGTTGCCGGGCGGAGCCCCCCATAAAGCGAAGAAAAATAAAAGAATAAAATCCACGTACCACACCAGGCTCCTGCACGGCACGGCCGCCCCGGGACGATCTCCTCAGCGGCGCAGGGGGAAGTGAAAGCAGCCGCGTGTCACTCCCCTGCAGCCGCGTCACTTCCCCCTGCCCCGCTGACTGTATGTGCGGCGCACACACCGGCGCTGTACATACAGGGAGAGGAGGGAGGAGGGAGCGATCCCTCCTGCCCCTCCCTGCACAGCGAGACTCCGGCGGGTGAAGCGGGCGCAGCGGCCGCTTCACCCGCCTGTAGGCCCGGGCCCCGGGCGGGGCCGAGTAGGGCACTAGCGCTACTCTGTCGCCGCGCCATTTAAAGAGCCCCCCCCGGGCCTGCTGGCGGCGGGGAATGCCAACTCCCCCGGGAGGGGGGGTGGGGGACCCCAAATAGCGGGAACCCCCACCAAAAACGGAGAGTTGGCATGTATGCGCATTACCCACGTCAGCACTGAGGGCCGAACTCTGGAAAGTGTAACCAGAC
Source organism: Phyllomedusa bahiana (assembly GCA_025379985.1). NCBI lineage: Eukaryota > Metazoa > Chordata > Amphibia > Anura > Hylidae > Phyllomedusa > Phyllomedusa bahiana. Next base: position 11,651 of record JAODAL010024826.1, on the reverse strand, counting down.
CAGGCTGGCTAGCAGAGAAGAGCATCGATGGCACTCCACTCTGCTATCAGACAATCTGACTCCTGTCTCTGAATGCTCGGGACACAGGGCCCGTACATTCAGAGACAGGGGGCAGTGGCAAGTCCCACAGTTCCGCCCCGCTGGTAGTAAACTGTTATGTTTATTACCAGCAGGCCCAAGAGCGGAGTAGCAGGCATGGTAGCAGCTACCAGGGGACCCGGACCCCCTAAAGTCCAAGGGGCCCATGGCAGCTGCTATGTCTGCTACCCCGCTAGTTCCGCCACTGCTTCTGTTAGGAGGAATGGGCCAAAATTCCTACCAACTATTGTGACAAACTTGTGGAAGGATATCCAAAACGTTTGACCCAAGTCATACAGTTTAAGCAATGCTAAAAAATACTAAAAAATGTATGGGAAACTTTTGACTTTTGGGAGAAGTAATAAAAATGTCTTAAAAATTCTCTCTTTCTCATTATTCTGGCATTTGGCAAATCTAAATCATTTTTGTAATCCTAATTGACCTAAAACGGGTAAAGTTTAATCTGATTTCATGTCAGATAGTGAGAAAAACATGTATATTTGTCTTTTTATATAGTATATGCAAACTTCTGGTTTCACAGCTTATTAAGAGCCTTCTGATTCGGCTAAAATATTGCATTGTAATGGATAAATAAATCATTTTATCAGATTTCTTGAATTGTCTCCATTCTTTCATTTTGGACACTGCATCAAAGTCATATCCACTCTTTCACATGCAGTGCACTTTCCGGACAGTCTGTGATGTCACTATTAGTGTTGAGCGATTATTATCGACAAAGTTGAAATCGGCACAGTTTTTATGTTGATCGAAATTTTTAGATCATGCGATAATTTAGGTTAAAATCTGTGCATCATCTATTAAGATCGCGCCATTTTCGGCGCTTCTCCTGTCATTTTGCGATAGCAAACTCAGCTTACAAATGAGCAGGGTAGATGGAGTGTGCGACGTCATGACTGGGATGTGCATGGTTGCGAAAAATCACAAGACCTCCGTTTAACATAAAGAACACCATTTCCGTTTCAGCCTGCAGTGTCTCTCAGCGATTCATAGCATAAAGGACTGCGCTCTGCTGCGCACACCAGCACTGTTCATTGACGCAGCAATCTACGTAAATCTTAAACAGCATACTATATTCACCACAGGGAATTGAAAGGTGCAAAAAAATACCGTTATATTATATCAAAACAATAACCGTTGACGTGTTTTTTGACTTATGCATAAAAACCCAGCACTGTTCATTGGACGCATCATCTACGAAAATCTTAAAACAGCAATTCTATATTCACCATCAGGTGAATTGAAAGGTGCAAAAAATACCGTTTATTATATTCAAAACAGAACAGTTTTTACGGTGTTTTTTTGACTTTTGCGCACCCAGCACTGTTCATTTGACGCAGTAAAAAAACATCTACGTAAATTCTTAAAACACAATTCTATATTCATTCACCACAGGTGAATTGAAAGGTGCAAAAAATACCGTTTATTATATCAAACATACATGTTACGTGTTTTATTTGACTTTTGCGCACCCCAGCACTGTTCATTGACGCAGCATCTACGTAAATCTTAAAACAGCAATTCTATATTCGTACACACCACAGGTGAAATGAAAGGTGCAAAAAATACCCGTCTTATTATATCAAGAACATAACAGTTACGTTGTTTTTTGACTTTTGCGCACCAGCACTGTTTCTCATTGAGGCAGCATCTACGTAAATCTTAAAACAGCAATTCTATAATTCACCACAGGTGAATTTTTTGTGAAAGGTGCAAAAAAATACCGGTTTATTCTATCAAAACATAACAAGTACGTGTTTTTTGAACTTTTTGCACAACCCAGCACTGTTCATTGACGCATCATCTACGTAAACTCTTAAAACAGCAATTCTATCATCGAGCCACAGGTGAATTGAAGTGCAAAAAAATACCGTTTAGTTATATCAAAACATATCATTTATGTGTTTTTTTGACTTTTGCGCACCCAGCACAGTGTTCTTGAACTCAGCAATCTACGTAAAATCTTAAAAACAGCAATCTATATTCCCGCACAGTGAATTGAAATTGTTGCAAAAAATACCGTTTATTATACCAAAACATAACAGATACGTGTGTTTTTGGAACTTTTGCCCAGTCCAGATTGTGTTTGATAGACACCTTTGCAGTTAAATTTGAATCCAGCCAATTTTGTTTTAATAGAGGGATGTGAGATACTGTGATTTGCCGTCCTTTTTAAAAGAGAATTCGCAAAACTATTCCATACCTTCTTCAAATTTTTATATTTCTGAACATGAGCGAAATGCTGGTTGTAAGCGACAAGGGGGGTGGGGTAGCACCTGGAGGTAGAGATATGAGAAGAAGGTGCTCTCTCCAAGTGCTGGCGACACACGCATGCCAGCGGATCGTCAGTTTGCAGGACCGTCAGGCCTGTCCTCGCTGGTCAGGGCCCTGTGAATCTAAGGTAAACGAACATCGTCGCCAATCTGTCCTCAGTGTTAATGCAACTGCATCTAGAGCAGTCATACCTCCTCGACCCTCGCAGTCACGGCCACAAATGTCCGTCATCAGCATTATCAGAATCCGTCCAACATGAAGCAGCCCCAAATGTCAACCGTGTACCCACCACCCCCCCCCTTGTGGATAATCCATTGGTCTGAAGACCCTCTTTGATGACAAAATGTGGTTGGGGTCAGAAGGCCTGTTTAAAAGATCAAGAGGATTATTTAGTCTGCTCTGACAGCCCCAGTATACTGATATGCCATCAGAGGAGGTGAAGAACAGGTCAATCGGCAAAAATACCGTGCAGTCGGCAACGCCATTGAGTGCCCCTTGGCTTGTAGCCCCGCGCTTCTGGACAGCAGAAAGTCAGGACGACCAAGTCACCTGTGTTTGATTGAAGATGATCGATGACTACATTGGCGGTACCATCTGGTCTTTTCCGCAGAATTTTTGCTTGCGAGGCGCTTCATCAGTGACGAGGAGGAAGAACGATGGGGTAGTTGGGTCAATACGGGTCCCGCCACAAAAAGGGAGAGGGCGGTCTCGAAGAAGGTCCGCTGATATGATTCCGCCAGCCACGGTCAGCGAAACACCCCGCTCCTCGCTTATCGCCGTCAAAAAAAGGTCCAGGACCTCCTTCAGCCATGGGCACTTTCTTTGAGCAAGCCTCTGATTCACCCAGCGATGTCATATGCCGCCTTTGCCGTAAACGCATAAGTAAGACTGCAAGAATCTTAATTGTTAACCACCACCAACATACTAATCACATACAGCGAATGCATGAGTTTGAAATGGAGGGAACACTTGGCCAAAAAAGCCAGCCGACGCCGGGCTCCAACCACTGTCACACATCCACACCCTTTGACTCCGCTCCTCCTCCTCCGCCACTCACCAAGCGTTCCTCAGCTGCCCATGTCCTCTCAGAGTCATGAATCAGGATCAGCCCTCCGCTTCCAGCCTCCACCGTCCCCGAGTACCACCAGCACCACCAGAGACCCCATCCTACCACCTTCTCCTTCCGCCAGTTTGACGACCTGCACGCCGTACAGCGCCATCTAGGCAGCCCAGCCATCTGTCTTCCAGGTTTGGTAACAGAAGAGAACACTTTAGACCCAAACCATCCCAAAGCCACAAGGCCCGAAATGTCGCATGGCCAGTGCTTTTTGGCCTTGGAACTGGTTGCCTTTCCGTCCTGGTGGACGACAGATGGGTTCCGCCACTTCATGTGCCCCTCGCCCTGCCCCAATACCCAGATTGCCGAAGCAGGCAATTCTTCTTTGCCAGAAAAGCCTTCCCTGCCCCTGGCCAGCCACGTGTCATCTAAAATTTCAAGCGCTTGTCTGCATCTGTTTCCGGAAAAGTCCATCTCACCACTGACACATGGACAGTAAGCACGGCCAAGGCCGCTATATCTCTGTGACAGCTCACTGGTTGAGCTGGGTGGATGTCTCTGGGGGTGACGTTGGCTCTCAGGCTCTGCGCACTAGCGCTTCGAAAAAACCGCAGGGATGGTGCAGGGCTCTTTCCCCCATGGTCCTCTGGTGGCATCACGTCCCGAGACACCACGCCGTGGGTTGAAATTAAGACTGTCTTGGAGACCGTCCACTACACAGTGTCAGGAGCTGTTGACGGCTCAAGCAACGAGACCGAGCGCTGGCTGGGTGACAAGAACCTTGTTCCAGGCAAGGGTGGTGTGCGATAACGGCGAAAACTGCGGCCGCCCTAAGATCGGTAGGCTGTGCAATCCCTTGCCTTGCACAATGTCATGAACCATGTCGTCCCAGCAATTTCTAAAGAGCTACCTACCCGGTTCTGGACTGCTGCGAAGAAGCTCCACGTCCCTGAGCTTCGCAACTTCCGCCGTTCGCTACGAACCCTGCTTCGTCCCCGCCTGGCAGTGTTGCAGCGTCAGCTCGGCCTCCCCGTCAACCGTCTCATTGTTGACAATGGCAACACGCTGGAATTCCACCCTCCACATGCTCCAGCGATTGTGGAAGCAGCGCAATATGCCATTTACGCAGTACGAAAGTGACACATGGCCTGACCAAGCAGCGGTAAGGACCTCGGGTGTTGTAAACCACCGAGAGAGGTGAGGCAGGTGAAGAGCTTCGAGGGGTTGGGGGGTTTAGTGAAAGAGCTTCTGCACCATCCTTTCCAGTTTTTGAAGAAGCCAACCAATAATGTCATGCGGACGATGCCCTTGTCAGCATGGAGCATTGTGGTGATCTTATTTCTGGAAAACGATCGTTGGACACTCTGAAACAACAGTGTCCCGCCAGCAGACGGAGGAGGAGACGACACAGAACGGACACGGAGGCCTTCTCTCCGTCAAATCCCACAAGGCCCGACAGTTTCAACAATTTCATGCGTCTTCATTAGGGCGGAGGGGGTTGTCGTGGGGTGGGGGGGTGGCGGGGGGCGGGGGGGGGAGATCTAGGTGCAAGGTGGCTCATCAGCTCTCAGGGTGCATCATCGCAGGAATGTCAGGGCTGTGTTGAAGCTGTGCCGGAGGCAGCGGAGGAGGAGGAGGATGTATTCCAGACACCGATGTTACCGACGGTCCCTGCCTTGAGGAACAGAGGTTGGCGCAATTTGAGCGGAGGAGGAAGATGAGGAAGATCATTTGCTAGTGCCCCTCGACCCAGAGGCTTGGGAAATCAAGGCTCCATCTCTCACGAGAGTGCTTGATGCTCAGTTTCCTCCAACATGATCCTCGCATTAAGGCCATCAAAATGAACCAACAGCTATAGTGGCTGGCCACCCTCCTGGATCCCGGTACAAAACAAAAATCATCACTTTTCCTCCTTCCATTCCACCCAAATAGAGAGTAAAATGCATGGAAATGGAGACCTTGCTTATTCGAAAACTGGAGACATCTGTTGCGTCTGGCTCACGTTCCCCAAATGTACACGGTGAACACATCAGCGACGTGACAGCAGGTGAGAGTGCCAAGTAGGCTTAGCGGCAACAGCAGGCAAGTGGCAGAAGCCAAATGGGTGCCCTCTGGCAATCTTTAGTTTACCATCCTCACCAACTCAAGCAATGCAGGGCACACATGAAACACAAAGAGATCAGATTTAGATCATGTTGCACTAATATCTGCGTCTCAACACTGATTTATTGCATGTTTTTCCATTCCGGACCCCAAAAGACTTCTGGGTATCCAAAAAAAAAAACATTGGACGAAAGGCCCGAGCTGGCATCATCAAGCCATAGAGGTTATGTCCTGCCCAGCCGTCCCCCCCCAGCGTCAAAAACTGAGCGGTACCTTCAGCACATCTGGAGGAGTCCATTACAGACAAACGCATCTGCTTTCCACAGATAATGTGGATCGTTTTACTTTCATCAAGATGAATCAGGCATGGAATCTCTGATGATGTTGTGGGGCCGCATATTGCGAGTCACCGATTAGTTTTCCAGTCATACATTCACATTCCTTTCAAAACAGAAATGGTTCCTCTTGAAAACTTTTTTTAAAATGGATGCAATTTTCTTACTGCAATTTTTATTCTCTTCTTCCAACATTCATTTTGCGCTGGTTTTGCTTGTGAGGAGACTGTAAAATACAGCAAGGTTTCATGGACAACACCTGTATTCCCATTTACTCACTTTATCTTAAAGAAGTTTTCGCATTGTCAATGGTTTTGAGGTCATGTTTGCTGGTGAGATACACAATAATCATGTGTCCCTTTGGAACAGAAATGTGACTTCTAAGTGGCATTTCTCCCTTCACTATTTTTTATAGTGCTGAGAAGTCAAATTATAATTTTTTTGGGGTCATGTTGGCGTGTGAGATACAGCTATAATTATGGTGCCTTTGGAACAGAAATGTGGCCTTCTAAGTGGCATATCTCCCTCACAATTTTTAATAGTGGCTGAGAGGTCATATTTATAATTTTTTGGGTCATGTAGCTGTGAGATACAGCAATAATCCTGGTCCTTGGAACAGAAATTGGCATCTAAGTGGCATTTTTCTCCCTCACAATTTTTAACAGTGGCTGAGAAGTCCATTTTTATAATTTTTTTTTTGGGTCATGCTGCCTTTGAAACTGCAGCAATACTAACCAGGCTATTATAAAAAAATGTTGTTTCTATCAGACATTTGTGCTTCACAATTGGACCAAAGTGGCTCAAGGGTCATGCTTTTGAATTTTTGGTGGCATTTTGCTTGACATGCAGCTAATACTACAGGTCCTATTCTAAAGAAAAGTGTTGTTTCTAACAGACATTTGTTTCTTCACAATTGACCAAAGTGGCTCAAGGTCATGCTTTGAATTTTTGGGTGGCATTTTGCTGTTGACATGCCAGCTATACACAGTCCGATTCTAAAAATTGTTGTTTCTAACCGACATTTGATCTACACAATTGTAAAGAGTGGCAAAAGGGTGAAGGTTCTGTCAGAAACAGGAAAAGGTAGGACACTGTAAATGGACAAAAAATGCAAAATGACTTGTTTTTGCAAGATCTTTAAACATAGCTATCAATCCTGATGAGAACAACCCATTTAAGTACGATGAAAAAAAGAGAAACAAAGACATGGTTTGATTCCATCCTATTTAAAATGTGTGTTCTAGAATTAAAGTTACGAAAAAACTTGCATTTACAAAATAGCTTTTAAAAAAATTCCTCTTAATTTTACAATGGAGGTACAGAAAACTGACCAGATGTAGGTTATTCCAGGAGACATGAGTATATTGGAGCACGGAGGCAGAGAACAAAGTACAGGAGACCATTTCCTCCAGCACGATGAGTAAAATGAGAGAAAAGAATGCAAGATAAAGGGCACCTGGGTGAATCAGGAGCGTTAACCACCAGTATTTCCAATTGAAGCTCAATGACCACACTCAATATCGGAGGTGCAATGCGCTAAACCACCCAGGTATTGACTGTGTACAGAGGAAGGCTGAGTTTTCTCACACTTCCCGCTTCCGCACTCTCTTCAGACACGACAGTTTTTTCGTTGCTCGCGTCATCAGTCATTTTAACCAGCGTGTTAAAATGAGATACTACGCCACCTGGGCTTTTCATTCACCGCACCCACTGTTAACTCCGGCCGGTGTCATGCTGTTGCCAGGACAGTGTATGAGTCAATGTCCAGTTCAACTAAAATGTGGTTGAAAGACTCCCTTTTTCCGGCACATTTTAAATGTGGTGTCCATGCAGGTTTGGGCCGTCATGCTGTGGCCCAGACAGGTATAGGTCAAGTTGTCCATTAAACTAAAATGGTGGTTGAAAGACTCCTTATTTCCGGCACTTTTTTAAATGTGGGGTCATGCAGGTTTGGGGCTCATCGCTGTGGACCAGGACAGGTATAGTCAATGTCCAGTTCAACTAAAATGGTGGTTGAAAGACTCCCTTTTTTTTCCGGCACTTTTTAATATGTGTTCGGGATCATGCAGTTTTGGGCTCATGCTGTGGCCCAGGACAGGTATAGTCCATGTCCATTTCAACTAAAATGGTGGTTTGAAAGACTTCCTTTTTCCCGGCACTTTTTAAATGTGGGGGTCATGCAGTTTGGGGCTCTGCTGTGCCCAGGACAGGTACAGTCAATGTCCAGTACATCTCAACTGGTGGTTGAAAGACTCATTTTTCTGCACTTTTTAAATGTGGGGTTCATGCAGGTTTGGGGCTCATGCTGTGGCCCAGGACAGGTATAATCAATGTCCAGTTCAACTAAAAGGGTGGTTGAAAGACTCCTTTTTCCGGCACTTTTTAAATGTGGGGTCATGCAGGTTTTGGGCCTCTTGCTGTGGCCCTAGGACAGGATAGTCAATGTCCAGTGAAACTAAAATGTGGTTGAAAGACTCCTTTTTCCGGCACTTTTTAAAGTGGGGGGTCCATGCAGGTTTGGGCTCATGCTGTGGCCCGGACATTATATCAATGTCCAGTTCAACTAAAATGGGGGTTTGAAAGACTCCTTTTTCGGCACTATTTAAATGTGGGGGTCCATGCAGGTTGTGGGGCTCATGCTGTGGGGGGTGGGGGGTTTCCAGGACAGGTATATTCAATGTCCAGTTCAAGTAACATGATGGTTCAAATCATACTGCCGTTCCTGATCTGGCATCTTTTAATTTGTGGTGATGCAGGTTTAAGGTCCAGGCTGTGGTACAAGACAGGGATAGTAAATGGTCTGTGACTTTATTTTTATTCTGTACTTTATAAACCTAAAGTGTGTTTGCCTAAGATGTAGCACGTATCCATTGAACTGTTGGAATGTTAATTTCAGCTTCTCCAGCAGCCTTGTTTGGGTGTAAAAATGAAGGTGTTGTTGCTCTCCCCAAGACGTTAATGGTGATCGCGCATAATACGAAGTCTCACGATCGAAAAACCTTATCGATAGCGGCTGAATGATTCGGACTATCGATCGAATCTCGATAGCCAACCGCAATCGCTCAACACTAATAGTCACCACATTGTATTGAAAGTGCCAAAAAATACCTTGTATCATACGAATACATAGCAAGTTACGTGGTTTTTTGAGCACTTTTGCCCAGTCCAAATTGTTGATAGACACCTGCACTTAAATTTTCGAATACAGCAATTTTATAGTCACCAAAGTAATTGAAAGGTGGCAAAAATATCTTGTATTATATGAATACATAACAGATATGTGTTTTTTTTACTTTTGGCGCGCACTACAGCTTTTTCATGAGGCATCTTGCACTTTAAGTTTGAATATAGCACATTTTACTAGTCACCACATAGATTCGTGAATGTGAAAGGTGCCAATAAAATATCTTGTATTATACGAATTACTAACAGATACGTGTTTTTTGACTTTGGCGCGACGACAGCTTTGTTCATCTGAGGCAGCTTGCACTTAAATTTGAATACAGCAATTTTATAGTCACCACAGTTGAATTGAAAGGGTGCCAAAAATATCTTGTATTATGACGAAACATAACAGGTACGTGTTTTTTTGACTTTTGCGCACTACAAGTCTTTTGTTCATTGATGCAGCTTGCACTTAAATCTGAATCCAGCCAGCGATTTTATAGTCACCACAGTGAATTGAAAGGTCCAAAAATATCTTGTATTATACGAATACATAACAGATACGTGTTTTTTTGACTTTGGCGCACTACAGCTATGTTCATTTGAGGCAGCTTGCACTTAAATCTGAAATACAGCAATTTTTATTCACCACAGGTGAAATGGAAAGGTGCCAAATATTCTTGTATTATACGAAACATAACAGATAACGTGTTTTTATTTGACTTTGCGCACTATCAGCTTTGTTCATATGAGGCAGCCTGCACTTAAATTTGAATGCCAGCAATTTTATAGTCTTCACAAGGTGAATTGAAAGGTTCCAAAAATATCTTGTATTATACGAATCACATAACAGATAACGAGATTGTTTTACTTTGGACGCACTACAGCTTTGATCCTTGACCAGCTTGCACTTAAATCTGAATCCAGCAATTTTTATAGTCAGCCACAGGTGAAATTGAAAGTGCCAAAAAAATACCATTTGTATATACGCAATACATAAAACGATACGTTTTTTTTTTAGCAACTTTTTGTTGCCCAGACGCAGATTTGTTTGATAGAACACTTGCACTTAAATTGAATACAGCAATTTTATAGTTCACCACAGAGAATTGGAAAGGGTGCCAAAATATCTTTGTTTTAACGAATACATAACAGATACGTGTTTTTTGACTTTGGCGCACACGCTTTGTTCATTGAGGCAAGCTTGCACTTAATTCTGAATTCCAGCAATTTTAATAGTCCACACAGGTGAAATTGAAAGGTGCCAAAAATATCTTGTATTATACAATACATAACAATACGTGTTTTTTTTTACTTTGGCGCACTACAGCTTTGTTCATTAAGGCAGCTTGCACCTAAATTTGAATACAGCAATTTATAGTCACCACAGTTAATTGAAAGGTGTCAAAAATACTTGTATTATACGAATACATAACAAAACGTGTTTTTTTTGAGACTTGGCGCGCACTACAGCTTTGTTCATTCGAGTCAGTCTTGCCACTTAAATTAGAATATATCAATATTTTATAGTCACCACAGGTGAAATGTTTGATAGGCGTGCCAAAAATACCTTGTATTATCCGAAATACATTTTCCGATACTGTTTTTTTCACTTTGGCGCAGGCCAGCTTTGTTGATAGATCTACTTTGCAGTTAATATGAATACAGCAATTTTGTAGTCCACCATACAGGTGAATTGTATAGTGCCAAAAATACCTTTATTATCCGAATACATAACAGATACGTGTTTTGTAATTTTGGCCCAGTTCAGATTTTGTGAAAGACCACCATTGCACTTAAATTTTGAATACAGCAATTTAAGTCACAACAGGTGAATTGAAAGGTGCCAAAAATATTCCTTGTATTAACGAAACAAAACAATACGTTTTTTTGTCACTTTAGCCTCATCCAAGATTTGTTGATAGACACCCTTGCACTTAGATTGAACCAGCATTTTATAGTCACCACAAGGTGAAATTGAAAGGTGCCAAAAATATCATTGTATTTATACTGAATCACATAACATAAACGTAGTTATTTTTACTTTGGCGTCACGTACCGCTTTGTTCATTGAGGCATGCTGCACTTAATCTGAATCCACAATTTTATAGTCACCACAGGTGAATTGAAAGGTGCCAAAAATACCTTTGTATTATAAGAAATACATAACAGATACGTGATTTTTGCTCTTTGCCCAGTCCAGATTTGTTTGATAGACACCTTGCTCTTAAATTTTGGAATCCAGCAAATTTATAATCACCACAGGAGAATTGAAAGTGCCAAAAATATCTTGTATTATACGAATACATAAACAGATACATGTTTTTTTGTACTTTGGCGCACCTACAGCTTTGTTCATTGAGCAGCCTTGCCACTTAAATTGATACAGCAATTATATAGTCACCACAGGTGAATTGAAAAGGTGCCAAAAATATCTTGTATTATACGAATACCAAAACAGATACGTGTTTTTTTTTACTTTGGCGCACTACAAGCTTGTTCATTTAGGCAACTTGCACTTAAATTACTTATCTGAATCCAGCAATTTTATAGTCAACATCACAGGTGAATTGAAAGATGCCAAAAATATCTTGTATTATACGAATACATAACAGATACGT
>JAODAL010024825.1:0-59803 GCA_025379985.1 Phyllomedusa bahiana | reverse complement strand
ATGACTTCTGGCTTCCACCCTATTGGACCCTGGGCTCCCGGTAAAAAAAAATTGGGAGTCTTTTTTAAGCTTTTGGGGGGGGGGGGAAAAGGACAAACTCAAATATATGGGGAAAATCCCCCGTAATCATTTGGGCCCGCTGGCCAAAGTGCCGGCATCGTCCCTCCTCGGGAAGGTCTGAGGGGGGGTTCCCCTTCAGGGGCTCACGTATTTACTGCCGGGGCCCTGCTGGGGGAAAGGTGGGGGGGGTAGGGAAAGTCCCAGCTCCTTTCGGGTAGAAAACCAAAGTCTGGATTTTAAACTGATGAGCAGTTTTCCCTTTCACCGCCAAAGTGAGGAGGGCAGTCGCCAGCAAGCAGAAAAGCAGAAGCGGGAAACCTGGAGCGGTCCCCAAACCCAACCCAGGTTTTGGCCCTACTTGGAAAAGCCCCCTCTCCCCCTATTTTAGAAGATCTGCTGGAAAAATTGGGAGCCAAACTGGATGTTTGGCCCGCAATTTGCCGATTTTGGCAGTGGAGTAAGCTGCCCTTTGCCCGGTCGTGTTGTGGGGCACCCGAGCGGGTTTGTTCAGTGCGGCGGGGGCCATCGTTACCCAAAGGAAAACCCCGTTTGGGTAAGGGGAAATGTGGAACGGACTGACCTTTGTCAAAAAGGAAATCGGCGTGGATCGGCCGGATTTCCACACAAAAATTGCCCTTAGGGTCATTTCGGGGGTTCAAAAATTAACCTCCCTTTCCGCCACTTTTTTCTGATGGGCCCCCCCGATCCCAAAAACATCTGGGGACGTTTCTCCCATTTTTGCATACCACCATCTTTACCGGGGGACTGGTTTTGCCACCCCCTCAAACTTGCCCCATTGTCCCCAATTTCTATGACCTCATGTGTTTGCTGCTGTTGCCGTGACACCCAAACATTGTGTCATTGTCCCAAACTTTTTTGCCCTCATGCTGCTGCCCCCGGGTGACCTCCCTTCGGGTCATTGTCCCAAAACCTTCCTGTGGTTTTCCCCCTTTTTTGGGCCACCCAGAATGTCTTTTGTGCCATTTCTTTGACCTCTTTGCTGTTTCTGTGCCCTCCCTGCCGTCCCCTCCACATTGTGTCTTTGACCCAACTCCCTGATTTTCATGCGCTGCCGCTTTTGACCTCCCCCTTCAGTCTTGTGCCTTTTCTGGGGCTTCCCCCTTGTTTTCCCCCTCCAGAATGTCTTTGTGCACCCCTTGATTCAGGGCTGTGCTGTCTTTGGGGACCCCCCACACTGTGTCTTGTCCCCCACTCGGGGGCCCCTTTTAAATGTTTTTGGGCCGCCTCCGAATTTAAATTGGGTGCCACTCCCTGCCCTTTAAAATGCTCCCCGCCGTGACCTCCGTTTCTCAGTCATTGTGCCACTCTGGGGTTCTTCGTTTTTTTGCCACCCCCCGAATTTTCATTGTGCCACTGCCTGCCCCTATGCGGGTGTGGCTCCCGCCGCCCACCCTCCACACTCTGTCATTAATGTTGCCACTGAGCTCTCAGCTTTGTTTTTTTCCGTTTTCGTTTGGCTTTGATTTTTATCGGTACTTTTCCCGTTTGGGATTTTTTTGGTTGTTTTCAGTTTTGCCCTCTTAATTTGCCCGGGAATTTTATAGTGAAGCGATTCTAAGAGGGGGGCGGCTTTAATCTGCGGGGTATATTTAAAAACAACATTGTATGAAGCCCAAAACCCAAGCCCCCTCTGCATTTTTAAAGCATGGCATGTTCTACGGGCACCCTGCAGGCTCTGTTTTAGCCGGGGGGGAAAATAGTGTTTTTTAAACCGTAAATTCGCCCCAAAATTTTTAATTTGGAACGAAAAAAATTTTTGTGGGAAGTGCCCAAATCAAATTTTTTGGGAAAAATTCCCCCCATCTCTAGGTATTACACTTTTCTTTAGGGGGGGAGAAATTTTTTAAAAAAAAGAAAATTTTTATCACTGATTTTAATTATCCAGTGACTGTTGAGGGATGGGCGGAAATCTATGGGGAAATTTATGCAGAAAAGTTAGTGACAGGCCCTGGCGAGGGAAAAAGGGGAAAATTTGGGTGTGGGGGGGTTTCCCATTTTTTGGGGGAACGGGGGGGGGGGGGGGGGGCCCCATTGGCTGTACTCCCCTTGGGGCCCCCAAAAATCCCTTGTCCTGGCCCTGGGAAGCGGGGGGGGTTTGAGTCAATTATCGACCCGCTCCCTTTCATTTGGCAAAAGTCTTTTGGGCATCGGGGTATAGGGGGCCCGTTTAGCTTAAATCGCCCGCCCTGCACCACGCAGGCAGTGTTCGAAAACATTACTGGCTCTATTTGAGCGGGGATAAAAGCGTTATGGCGAGGGGGTCCCTTTTCCCCCTGACTCGGGGAAACCTGGTCCCCAGTGCGATGTTTGCGACCCCTGTAGCTAGGCCATGGTCCCCCTTTATAACATTTGCCTGCCATACGGGGCCCCACCAAAAATAGTGTAGCTTTTACAGTACCCACCCAAAAAATAGGGGCCATCCATACAATGTCAACCATAAACAATGTACCCATACGGAACCCCACCAAAACAGTGCCAGCCTTTAAAATTGCCCACCTATAACAATGCCAGCCATACATTGCCCCCAAACAGTACCACCCATAAAGTACTCTTTTATAACAGTGGAAATCAGTTGAATGCAGTTTAAAAAGATGAAAAATTACTTTCTGAAGTATGGGCAGGGGAAAAGCAGGGTTTTGGTCCCCCTGGCTGGGGGTGCTTTAGATGGGCACAGGAGGCTTCAAGTGGCTTTCAGGCCACATGTTGTGCACCTCTGGTATAAGCAGATGATTACAGGGGTAAAAGGTGCTGTCTCATAAATTCAAGCTTGTTAAAATAAAGGATCAGAGCAGCGATTAGTGACCCTTGTAGTCGGCTGTAATTTTCCTAGCATGCCACCACTTTCTAGTGCATAGATGGGAATCCTTGTATGATCTTCTGGGGGTGGAAAATGGGGGCCATGCTTAACTCTGTAGCACTGAGGTCCTGAGTGCAACATCTGCATGGCGTTTGTATGTTCTCTTTGTGCTTACAGGGGTTCATGCTGTATACTCCCCGTTCCTTTCACACTTTAAAAACATACTGATAGGTTAAAGGAGTTTTTATTGATTGCAAACTTCTAACTCCAACTGATTCTAAATTGTTCAAAATAGCAACTTTGTAATGTATTTATATTACCTAAAGCACCCCTGTTTTGATATATTCCCGGCGGTCACGTGGCTAAGCCGTCTGTAGCTGTGATGACTGCAATGAAGTCTACAACCCTTGTATAAGTGGTTAAATGATGAAACCAGGGGACTCTTAAGACTTCACTTCTCTTTTGTATGGCCAAAATTGTGATACTTAAAAAATCCACCACCTGCCCAGGGAAGTACCAATCAAGGGTTTTCAATAATACATTAGTAGAAGGAATAACAGCGTTACAGCTAAGCTATAAGAGAAGATGCTCCAGAATCATTTTGCAGGGAACACAATCAGCGTCAGACTGAGGTACCTAGGGCCCACCAATGGAATTTCACTCTGGGAGCATAGTGTGGTTTCTGGACCCACCCGTGGGTTCCGGGGACCCCCTACAGACTGTAAAGCCCCGCTTTTTGCCTCTCTCTCTGCCTTTCCCAAAGGGTGTTAAGGAGTTTTAAAGAAATCCGGTCTGCCATGCTCAGGGGCCCATTGGGGGTTTTCTTTGTCCCCCTGCTGACCTCTCCAAACCTGAACATAAGGATTTATTAAAATAGACATGTCAGGATGTTTCCAGGGTTTCCCCTGTGATTTAGACAGGAAAAAGATGTAGTATAGCTATTGGGGTGACATAGGTAGCATATTGGGGTGACTTCTTAGTCTACAAAACCTCTAAAAACATCATTATAAGTGTATGAGGCACAAATTATACAATTAGACAACAGGACATCCAAGACCAGCACTATGGTTTCAAGGCTCAATATGGGAGATGTTTGGAAGAAAAGGATATCAGTTTATTGGCAGGCTTAGGATGAGCATTATGGGATGAACATTATTTCTTACTATAATTGATTGTACAAATATATTGTCTTTATGAACCATAGCTTAAAATCTTGTCACTGTAAAATTCTCACATTTTTATAGATATATAACCAATACACGGGATGCGAGCTTCCCTAATATGATAATAGAGCATGTATTCTCTGCACGGATTTCATGGAGTAAATCTAATGATATGAGAGTTTCTCTGTTATTCATTGCTTTGACAAATGCGTCTCTGTGCTGCTGAAAATCCTCAGTTTGGGACCCGATTTTAAAAATGGTGCATGCAATGAAAGGGCGCGAATTTAAAATCTCGTCCATCTGCCATCCACATGCTGTATTACACCACATAAGAAAAATAAACTAGCTAGGAGTAAAATAAAAGCACATTCTTCTGCTTTGTCTGCAATTACAGAAATATAATAGGGCAGATTTAATAAGAATGGCATTTCATAAGCCTAGCTTCAACTGAAGTTGGATGGAGTAAAATGCATCAAATGTATTAAGAGGTTCATGTGCACGGATTGTAATAAATTTGGTCAATCTTGGCTGTTTTATTTGCTGCTATGAGAGAGCATATTTGCACCATTTATTATCCTTTTTCTGGCTTAAATATAATAAACTAGTCACAGTGCAAAAGATATACATGCTGTAGCTACTACAAAAAGAAATCACAGTATCCAGTACTGCCACCAGCTAAAATAAAACTTTTAAATTTAAAATTTGTTAAAATAGTCAACCCCATTTACCCCAAATTTTAAACATTTTTGGAAAAACAAGTCACAGTATCCGTTAAAAAAGGGGTAAATCACATAATAGGCTAATTTCTTAAAACCCACAAAGGCGAAAAAGTTGTTTTAAAAAGTTTACTTGTCCAAGTACCAATGTCCTCATATGCTCAACTCGAAAAGTTGAAATTCTTGAATCAGCCAAAATCTTGACCCCAAAGCAAAGACCAAGGGTAAAGAAAGCATGTGACTCTCACCCTAGGTTTAAATCTATCCCCCTATACCGAGGAAGACGGATAAAATTCCCCGAAAAGGCGCCCCACCAAAAAACTGATTCGCTCCTTGGGGAACCCCGCAATCTCCCCAACACAAAAGGGGCCCAGGATTTTCCCCTATCCCCCTTTACACCAACATAAGCAGAGGGGAAAGAATCCCAAGATAAATCCTCTCAAAAAATTAAAAAAAAATCCACAAAAGTGAGTAGTACCAAGTATATACTCACATCCAAAAAAACCCTCAAAAATGTTTCCCTTTCTCCTTTTTCATGATTTTTTCCCCAAAGGGGGTTGCTCAAAGGAAGGGGTCATGACACACTTTTGGTCTACATTCCATAAAAAAAGAAAAAATAAATAGTAAAAAAGATAAAGGGGGTCCCAATGTTTTGGGTTGATTAGAGTATTTAGCTGTTTAATGTGTTTACTAAATTTTAACAAATCAGGATACGTGAGATTGGTTTCCAATATTTAAAAATTTGGGGTTTAAAAAAGGGTTTCCCAAATTTTTCAATAAATATGGAAATTAAAAGTTTATTTTACTGGTGACAGTAATGGATACAGTGATTTCTTAAAACATAATGAACTTGTAAGAATGCCCTTTTGGCCCTTTTTCCCCCGTGTTAAAAATTTTTTTTTCCCAAAAGGCTATGCCTAAACAAAAGCATATTTGGGTTTCATTACCCCCAAAGTATTTATATTTGTTTTTTTTTGTATATATATATTTTTAATATATAATTTTTAAATTTAAATTTTAAAATTAATATATTTTATTATATATAAAATATAAATTTTTAATTATTTTATATTAGTATTATTTTTAAATATTTAATATTAATTAAAATACCTTTTTTAAATTTTTTTTTTTATTTTTTCCGTTTTTAACCCCTTTTTTTTTAAAATTTTTCCCCACCCTGTTTTTTGATGGTTTTGGGGCACGGGTTTCCCCACCCTGCAGCGATGTCTTTTGGTGTTGCTGTGGTAACACTGGTGGCGGTAGGAGGATTGTGGGTTCCTGCGCTGAACTGGTGCTTGGAACGGACCAAAAAACCAACAGCTCAATTTTGAAGGGGGCTTTTTTAACAAAGCCCGGGTTTCAGAAAAATTTCCGGTCTTTCTCTTTGACCAGTTAATTGCTTTGATCTGAAACCTTGTGGATTTTTCAAAAGGGTTAAAACCCTTAAATAAAATCACCAGTTTTTCCCGGAACGGGTTTTGGACCCCAAAGGAAACCATCCCCCAGTTCGACGGGGAAACTAAAAAGGACCCCAGAGGGTTCTTTTTTGATAAACCCCTGCTTTTTAGGGTTTTCTTTTTTGTTGCCCAAAACTGTTGCTTTCTGTCCAAGGGGGGAAAAGAAAATAAAGAAAAAATCAAACAGGAAATTATAAAATTCCCAATTTTTATAAAATTGGCAATATAATTGTAAAATATAGTTATAAAAATATTTTATATCCTTTAAAGGGGATTTACAAAAAATAAAAAAGGTTAAAAAAATAAAAAAAAAAAACTACACATTTGGTACCCCACAAAAATTTTTAAAAACTTTCAAATAATTAGTTTAACAACTTATTTAATAAAAAAACCCTTGAATTTTTTAAAAAAAAATTAAAAAAAAAAACAGAAAAAGAAAAATTTTAAATTTTTAATAAAAAAAAACTTTTAAATAAAAAAAAACCCAGTAATTTATGCAAAACCCTAAAAAAAAAACCCAAATTCTCCATCATAAAAAAAAGCCCAAAAATTTTTGGTGTAAATTAAAAAAATAAAAATAAAAAGTAATGCCTGCTGAGATAGAGAAAATCTTATCTGGTCACCAAGGGCCACATTTTTTGGAAAACTGCCTGGGTTTTTAAAACTCACTTTGTTCCCAAAAACCCGGCCAAATTTCAGAAGGGGGCCCCCTTTTCATTTATTTAGTGCCGGGAAAAAAATAAAGGGGCACTCTAAAATAGGGTTTTTAATGGGAAACCCAAATGTTTTTTTTAGACCCAGACAGTTTTCTTTTAATTTTCCAATCCCAACCTTTTTCAGGGGGGGTTTTTTTAAAGGGTTTTAAGTTTTAGACTTTTAAAAATTAATTAAAGGGGGGAAATTTAAAAAAGGATACTGCAAAACCAAATTAAAAAATTTAACAAGAAATTTTATGTTTTTTGTGGGGCCCCTTTTCCCCCTAATTTTTAAAGAAATCATGAGGTATGTTCAAACGGCTTTTTTTTTAACCATTTTGCCATGTTTTGAGGGGAAACTGTGCAAAAATTACGAAAAAAATGTCCCCCCAATCAAAACAGAAATTTCAAAGATCTCATAAGAATTTGGGATAAACTCCCCCCTCTCCCCCGCGAAAATAAATCAACCCGGTACTGTGGGCCAAAAGGGAGAAAAATTAAAATTTTAAATTTTTTCACGGGGGTTTAACGCTCCGCGAGCAAGGGACAGCTGGGGGGTTTACCCGGGCTACCGCCCCTCCTCCCCCCCGCATCGTGGGGGTACACGCCGATCGGCCCAAGCTCCCGAACACCCAGGAAATTTGGCGGGGCTTTTACTGTGCGCCCCCAATTAAAGCCTTTAAACATACCCTTAAGGCTGTTTTCCACCCCTTGTTTAAAAAATTGTTTTTGGTTTTTGCTGTGTTTTTTATAACTTTAACTAAATTTTGAAATTACTACCTTAAGAAAAAAAAAACATTTAGGGGCTGTTTCCCAAAGTGTTTAAATTTTATTTTTTCCCTAGCAGTTCATTGGACTTTTATTTTTTTGTAAAAACAGGTTGTAAAAGAAGTAAAAGGGAGACCATCATTAGAGTATAAAAGAAAAGAAGAAAGAAATGTGTCAGAAAAAGATAGGAAAAAAAATGTAAGAAGGGGCTGCCATAAAACAACTTAAAAATATTTTTAAAAAGGAAAAATCTCAATGCAGTGTTGGATAGGAGGTTCCCCCGGGACAACCTTTTGGGTGATTCTCGAGGCACCACCAGTGGAATTAATTAAGGCGTTCAGGGGGGGAAATTGGTTTTTTGAACCCATTTTGGGGGAGCTGATTCTTGGGGTCCATTAGGGGATTTAAATTTTTTGGAGCTAAACCATGGATTTGTTCTCGGTTCAAAAGTGGAGTTGATTCTTGGGCTCATCCTTCAGCTACTGTATATGATTTTACATACTACACATGACTCTTGCACTCTGCCTTTCGTTTTCGACCTCTCATTCCCCTTCTTTCGCCCCTCCAGGAGTTTCCCCCTTTTTTATTGTGGGCCAGTCTGAGCCTGTCTAAAGGAGAATTGTTTCTCCCTGTGGAATCCTGGCATATGAAACCCTTTATAGACCAAAGCAATGACCCCCGGGGGAAAAGGGGAAAGAAATTTAAGTACCCTTTACAAAAACCCAGCAGTAAAGGGGCAAGTGGGGAAAACCCCAAGAAAGTGGTGGCAGTTTCTTTTGGTAATTTGCAGTTTTTTTTTTTGTTTAAAAAACCCCGGGAAATAGGCAATTTTTTTAAAGAAAAATTTTGGGAAACCCCCTTTTAAAGGGAAAAGGGAAAGAAAAATCTTCTTCAATAGCCAAATAGCATTTTTCCTGACCCCAACCCAAATTGGGATTGCTTTTCATTTTGCTGGTGACAAAACTGGAAAAGCAGAAAGACCCTTAAAGGGAGTTGTCTCATTACGAGCTTTCAGCCTGCCCAGTGAGCCTGGTAAGTTTGAAACTGACGGGCGTGTTTCTTGGTCTGTCTCTTCTGCTCCCTCTCCCCCCCCCCCATCAGCACACAGGCAGCTACGTAA
The DNA here is from genome assembly GCA_025379985.1 of Phyllomedusa bahiana. Taxonomy (NCBI): domain Eukaryota; kingdom Metazoa; phylum Chordata; class Amphibia; order Anura; family Hylidae; genus Phyllomedusa; species Phyllomedusa bahiana. The sequence continues at coordinate 51,006 of JAODAL010024825.1, read as the reverse complement.
CTTCTATACAGGGGGGGGAGGGGGTTTGCTGCCAGAGTTCACCCTGTGTGGCCTGCCTAGGTCTGTTACAGGAGAGGGCTGATCTATAAGTGTAGAGAGGAATGTGAAGTGGTGTGCTAATAGAGCAGAGGGGATGCATGTGTTTCCATATCCCTTGCTTAGCTTACAAGTCTCCACTTCTCCAGCAACAACAAGGAAGTGTTTCTATACTCAGGGTGTCCAACAATACAGGAGAGCATAAAGTAAAACACATGCCTGATCTGTATAGTATTAGTATAGTCACAGTTCCAAAGACATATCATGATTATAGTTTAACAGACAGGGTCACTGCTGTCACATCTATCTGTGTAGAGAGCAGGAGGAAGCAGGCACACACAGGGTTAATCCAGGCAGCATGGACACAGATGCCAGAGCCCTCCCCCTCCCTCTACTACAGAAGCATTCTGTGCGGGAGGGGCTCTCTGCTCCGACCTGTCTTCAAAGACTGAGGAGTCATAAAGACCTGACAGCCAGTAAGATAAGGATCAACAGGTCGGCTGCTATAGAGATTTGAGGAGCTGATGCACTCCTGCTAACAGGGCTAACTCAAAATCAGTAGGACATTTGTAATGAACATATATTGCAAAGCTGCTTGTTTTTTAAAGATCTTTTAATTAAAACCCAATCATTGTAGCGAGACAACCCCTTTAAGTAATTAGCAATGACAATGACTGCAGTAGAGGCCTGGTGAAGCATCTGAGGGAAAGAAACTCAGCATACATTCCAGACTTCAGCCAGTTATTGACCACAAAGTATTTGCATCTAGGTATTAAATATAATCCGTACATTTATAATTTTATGAATGTTACTTTTCCAATTACTTTTCGGCCTTTTGAAGATGTAATGACTCCCAAAAAATGGCGAAATTTTCTGATTGTAAATGAAGGGAAATTAAATTTTAAAGCTAAAAGTCTACATTTCAATAAAGTTTTGAAAATTCTTACTCCCAAACCCAAAATTTCGGGGAGAAAAGGATAGACAAAACAAAATGACGGGCAACAAAAAACAACAAAAACGGGACAGACAGACAAAACAGAAGACAGAAAAAGGAAGATTAGATAGATGGGATAATAGTTTGGGATAGATAGATGATAGATGGGTTAGATAGGAAAGATAGACAGAGTGGACTTTTTTTGGTTGAAATTTTCCCAAACCTGAAAATAGGGGCTTTTCTCAAGAATTTGAAGGATTTGTTTTTGAATTTCCCTTTGGAGTTGGGGAAATGGATAAATAGATAGATCATTGATGGTTTAAAAACTTTAGATCATAGTAATGGGATTTTAAATAGATAATGAATATGTAAAAATTCAAAAGAAACTTCCCAAATGTCCCCCCCGAAATGCATTTTAGATACTTTCTGTGCCCCCAGGGAAAAAGTTTGACATGGAAGTGTCTAGGAAAGTTGACATGATGAAAAGGAGTTTTTTTTTTCTACACAAGAGATTTGCTAATGGTGTGTACCACAATTTTGATACACAATACCGGTCTAAAATAGGCCAACTAAGAGGTGGCAAGAATATAAGAAAAGTGTCCAACATGTGTATTAAAAACCACAGAATTTAACACACAACATGCCCCCTGGGGCCCAACAGATGTCATAGGAACTGGAGGGGTTTTAAAGGGTTTTTCCCCCATCACTTTGTTTGGTTTTAAACCCCCAAAACCACTGAGGCTTTTTTTTTTTTGACGTTTGTTTTCCCTCCCCCCCCCTTTTTTTTTTCCCCCAAGCCATAAACTTTTTTTTTCCCCCTACATGGGAACGTTTAAAGGGTTTTTAAATTTTGCAGAAAATTTTTACTTTCCAATGGTTTTTTCAAAATCCCCCTTTTAAAATTTATACAGGGAAACCACAAAAAAAATTCTAAGGGGACAAAAATGTAAAAAAAAAAACGTATTGCTTCATGTTTGGGGGGGTTTTTTTCCCCTTTTGTTTTTTTTTTTATTTTTAAGGTTTTAAAATGCATCCGCCCAATACCAAAACCTGTACATTTTCCTTTATCTTTTTGTTACCGAAAAAAATTTCCCAAACCATTTTCTGTTACCCCCCCAATATGCGCCGCGCCCCAAAATAATTTTTTGGTACTAACACCTACAGACTGAGTGAGGGTCATTCTTGGGGCTGAAGTGTTTTTTTTAATTGCTACATTTTGGGAAAAAACCCTGCCCCTTTTTTGATAAATTTTTTTTTAAATTTTTTAAGGGGAATGAAATAAACCAAAAATATAGGGGATAAAATTATTTTTTTTTTTAATAAACGGGAAATTTTTTCGGGACGCAGTGTTCCCAAATACTTGTAAATTTTTTATTATTTTATTTTGTTTTTGCAAAAGGGTGAAAGGGAGGGTGTTTTAAAAATTTTAATTTTTAAAAAACTTTTAAAACTTTTTTTTTTTTTAAAACTTTATTTGAGCCCCCCAGGTTATTTTCCCCCCACTAGGGGGAAACACCACCTTAAACAGCCAAAATCCCAATTGTTTTATAAAATGTTTTGGGTTTGTACAAAGGGGGTGAGGGAAGAAAAGGGCCCCAGTGCCATGTTCCCCCGATGGGCATTGATTTAGGGGCCCAAAGGCTTTAAAGGGGGTTAAAAACAGCACTGGGGGGCTTTCGCCCCCCCCCCCCGCACTGTAATCACCGGGTTTTAACGGGAATTAGAAACCCCGCTAAAAACCCCTTTTTACCTGAAATATACGTAGCATGTCTTTATTCGGTGGGGGGTTAAACATTAGGCAAGGTAAAAAAAAAAAAAAAAAAAAATTATTTACCAAATACAGTGCAGTTTGAATTTGCTTCCCTTTAAAGAAAAAAAAGTTCTTTTTCCCCTCCCTTGTGTTCAAAAGGTTTCCTCTTTCGTTTGCCTAAGAGGGTTGGGATGTCACTCTCTGCTGTGTTTTTTACGGGGGGCACAGGAGCTTTTTTTTTTTCCCTTTACTGACAAATTTAAAATTTTAGAGTTCTGTACCCTTCTTTTCTAGCTGTTGGGTATGTTCACCCCAGCGTGTTGAGTCAAAGTAACATACGCTTTTCTAAAAGTGTTTGGATGCACTTGGGCCCCCCAAACGGACCCAAAACACAAATCAAATAAAGCAATGTGTTTTTAAATTCCCGTTTTTTTTAAAAATTTATGCTTGGGCCGTTCACAAAAATGTCCCCTTTTTCATGTTCATTTGTTTTTTTGGATCTGTCCCAAGAATTGACATGGGTCCAAAGACGCAGCAGGAGGCCCTATTTTAAAACTATAGGGTGCGTTCCTGCTGCATCCAACATGCATCCAAACATCCCAGCTGCATGTTGGATACATTTTGGGAAATTGTTTTGGGTTGATTCCCTTTAAAGAATTTTGGATCAAAATCGGACCCAAAAAACCCACCTGTAAACCTCCCCTTAAAAACCATTCTTCACAAAAGTTCCCCTTTTAAAAGGGGGATCTAGGGAAAAGATGAGCTGAAATGAAATTACTGCTGCAGAACCATCCACAAAACCTGAACAGGAAGTGTGAGCCAGAAGTGGCTGTGAAGAGCAAGGGTCGGATTTTCAGCATGGGGAGAAAAACATTTTGAATCTGGACTTTTTTTACAGTGTACGCAATTTTTTCAAAAGTTGTAAGGGAAATTTTATCCAAAACAAAATAAATTTTTACCAAAAGGGCCAATTTTTTAAATACATTTTAAAATTTTTTAGATTTTAAAAAAAATCACAATATATTCAGGTGGAAGTAAAAGAATATAATGGGGTGATGGGCAAATATTGGGATGATGTTTTTAGCTACAGATAAAAAATTGAATTAAAAAAACAAAAAAAGGGGTTTTGAAAATTTTGGGCATATATGAGATGGCCCATTTTAAAATATATGAAAAGGCCCCTCTAAAATATAATTTTAAAGATTTTTCTCTCAGCACCCCCTTTTTAAAATAACCCAAGGGACATTGTTTTAAATTTTCTTGAAAAAAAAAAATGGATTTCCCTTAATTCTGGGTTGGGGTTTTCACTGCATAAGGGGGAATATTGATTAAACCTCCAACCCTAGACCCCTTTATGACTCAAATGCACTTTTTTATTGAGTGACCACGCCATTTCCCTCAAACCCCTGTCACAATTACATGGAAATTGCATATGTACAGCAAAATTTTTATGAGCCGTGAAAAATTTTTAAACTCTAAACATTTCGTAAGCCCCAAACCAATCTGTCCCCGATGGAGTAAATGGGAATTACCCTCAATCATGTGTTTAAATTGGGTTTTTGTGGCAAAAATTGTGAAATGGGCTTTCAGGGTTCAGAAATTTTTTGGAATTAGTGGTCAGGGGAAAACTCAGAAGGCGTGAAAACTTATGTAATAAATTTTCATAGGAAACTAATCATCAATTTTAAAAAAACCCCTTTCTTAGAATGTGGTTTTGCCCGATGTTTATTAGTTAAATTTCCCCTGCCCTCTAGTGGACATTAAAAATTTTTTCCGTGTAGAAGTTGGGGAAAACAGAAAAACGAAAAAACATCCTCCCTAATTTAATTTTAAAATAATGTAACAAACTAGTCCTTGTACTTGCTGGGTAAACAAAATTTTTCATTTATCTGTAATTTTAATAATGAACCCCAAAGTTTTATGGTAAAAATTTACTAATCCAAATTTGGCCCAAATTTTGAAAATGGGCCCAAATGGAGATTTTAAGGACGGCGTGGTAGCATGTCCCAAAATTTGGGATGGCCCGCCCATCTGTTTTGGGGCACACGCCCCCTTTGGAAAAAAAACCCCCCCCCCAACCCATTCCCAAAAAAATGCAAAAACCCCTCCGGGAAAAAAGCCAGGGAGGTTTCCCCTCTAGCCAAAAGTGCCATTAAAAAGCCCGGTATAGCCCCCTTTTTGCCAGGGGAGTAGCCCCTTATAGGGCCCGGGTTGCCCCCAATAGCCAGGTATTTCCCCCTAATAGCCAGGTACGCCCTTATAGTCAGGTGGGGCCCCTTTTTAAACCCCCTTAGTGCCCCCTAATATTTTAGGTAGTTGAGCCCAAAAGTTAGGGAGTCCCCCCAATTTTTTTGCCAGGCAGTGCCCCGTAAAGTAGGTAGTAAACCCCCCAAAAACCAGGTAAATGCCCCCTATAGCCCCGGGGGTGCCCCCCATAGCCCGGGGGTGCCCCTTGGTAAACCAAAGGGAAATGTCCCTCTTGTAGCCAGGGGTTTCCCCCTTTTAGCCAGGTTTGTGCCCCTTGTAGCCAGGTAGGCCCCCTTTGTAGCCCGGTTTGATCCCCCCTTTTTTAGCCAGGTAGTGCCCCTTTTAGGCCCGGTTTGTGCCCCCTGTAAAGGTAGTTTCCCCCAAAAACTAATAAAAAAAAAAAAAAAAAAAATACTTAAACCTTTACCAGGCTTCCCCGCTGGGGCATCCAGCTCCCCCTATCTCCCCAGGGCAGGGGGAGGGGGTTTCCCTCCGTGCGTTTACACCTCCTGCGATCGATCTGTATGTACAGCGCCAACCGGCCGCTGACATACAGGGGAGAAAGCAGGAGGGGGGAACCCAAACACTCCCGCCTCCTCCCTGTACTGCAGCTTTCAAGAGCGGCAGGCTACGACTGTGCGGGCCCAAAAAAGTCAGTGAGGCTCCCTCGGTGGGTGAGCGGTCATTTAAAGAGCCCCCCCCTACCTGGGGCGGTGGTAGGTTCGCCAAAATTTTGCCGGGGTGGGGGGGGCGGGGGGGGCCCCCTTAACGGGGGGCCCACCCTCCAAAAAAAACCAAAGGGAGAGTTAGGGAAAAGAAAAAACCAAAAGCCCCACCCAATAAAAAGCTTTTATAAACTTAACAAAAATGTATTACAACAGTGAAAGGGAGGATTTATTTTATCAAACAAAAATTTTCATATATAACCCGTAAATGGGATCAATTTTCCCAAATTTAAAAGGGAAAAGGGGAAAAAAAATGTCAAACTATACGGGCTTTCGGATGGGAAGCCTTTTTTTCAAATACATTAAATGAGCCCCAAGTGTGTTAGTAGAGAGTAAAGAGTATATAGATTCTCTATTAAAATTAAGGATTAGCCATAAGTGACGGCATAGGGATGACGGAAAACTCAGGAATAGGTCCTGAAAAAGGAATGCGCTTGAGGTGCATAACTAAGGACCTGACGTCCCAGGAGTAGTGAGTTAAAAAGCGTAGTGTAGTAAATCCATGTCTTTAGCTGCTCTTCTAAAAACAAAATGTTTTGACAGCCTATATTGTCATCATCTTTAGAAAAGGTTTACCTTCTTTGGACGACAGCCAGGAGACAAATTTGTTTGTGTGTGCAGCGTATGGTCTGATCACTGATAAGGGTCGATCCACCACCCATGTAACCTCTGCAGCAATGTTAGCAGCACTCATATGCCTATTTTGAAAAGATAATCTCTGGATATGAAGCTGAGCCCTTACATTCAACTTCTTTAGCCGACCATGGCGAAGCCTTTTATGAATGGAAACCTGGTCTTGTTAATTCGTCTGCATGGCCTTGGCCACCAAGCGGTAGCTTAGTTTCAGGAGTTGACAATCTTCTCATAGCCTACAGTAGCCATCTTTTATCTAGCACAACAATTCTTTTTTTCAGATCCTCAGACATATCTTAAGCCATGAAGTGCCATGTTTAACGTCTAGGACTATGACCAGTAAGGGGAAATGTAGAATGATAACACCAAATTAAACTAAAAATGCTCCCCATCTACACACCTGAGTCTTTGTAACACTAACAAGCCACATGACACAATAGAGGGAAAATGGCAAATTGGGCACAATTTGTCCATTTTCACTTAGGGTGCACTCACTTTCGTTGCCAGTGGTTTAGACATTGATTGCTGTGTGTTGAGTTTATTAATTTATTTTTTTTTTTACACTTTTATACAAGCTGTACACTGACTAGTTTTTATAGTATCAAAGTGTCATTTCTTCAGTATTGTCCTACAAATTGATATAACACAATATTTACAAAAATGTGAGGGGTGTTCTCACTTTTGTGAGATACTGTATATACAGAAGTACTGTCCACATATTTATACAAACATAACAGAACACACAGCCATCAATGTCTAAATCGCTAAAGAAGTGAGTACACCCCTAAGTGAAAATAGACAAATTGTCCCCAATATGCCATTTCCACTCCACGTTGTCATGTGACTAGTTAATGTTCTAAGGTCTCAGATGTGAGTGGGAAGCAGGTGTGCTGAATTTTGTGTTATCGCTCTCATACTGGTCACTGGAAGTTCAATATGGCACCTCAAGGCAGAAGAACTGTTGGAGGATCTGAAAATAACAATGTTGCTCACATAAAGATGGCAATAAGGCTAAAAAGAAGATTGCCAACTACCCTGAAACTTGAGCTTCAGCAGAGTGGGCCAAGACCAAACAAAGTTTTTAACAAGACAGGGCAACTCAGAACAGGCCTCCTATATGTCAACCAACGAAGTTGAGTTGCATGAGCTCATCATCCATATCCAGAGACTGTCTTTTCAAAATAGATATGTCAATGCAGCCAGCATTGCTGCAGAGGATAATGGGGTTGGAGGGTCAGCATGTCAGTGCTCAGACCATGCGCCACACGTTGGATCAAATTGTTCTGCATGGCAGTTGTCCCAGAAGGAAGCATTTTCTAAAGACAATGCACAAGAAATCCCCAAACATTTTCCTGAAGGCAAGAGACTAAGTCCATGGATTACTGAAGCCAAGTCCTGTGGTTCCTGAAAGACCAAGATTCACTTAGTGCAGATTGGTCACCAGTGTGCTTGCAACCAGTTGAGCACAAATGTAAATGACAAGTGGTGGGTTCTTGCCAAAGTCAAGCATTGTGGTGGGAGAGTCATGGTGTGGGGCCTAATAAGTGCTGTCAGCTGTAGGGAGCTACATTTCATTGAGGGAACCATGAATGCCAACATATACTAAAGCATGATACTAAAGCATGATCTCCTCCCTTCGGAAACTGGGCCACAGGACAGTATTCCAACATGGTGCAGGACTGGACAAACATGTCTCCTGACTTAAACCTTATTGAGCATCTGTGGGGCATTTTCAAATAGAAGGTGGTGGAGCATAAAGTTATAACAACCACTAGCTCCTTCATGTTGTCATGGAGAAAGTGGAATGAGGAGTGGCAACACTCCAAAGCTCTAGTGTCCACTGAGCCCAAAAGAGTTAAGAAAAGTGGCTGGAAAATAAATGGTGGCCACACAAAATATTGACACTTTGGGCACAATTTGTCCATTTCACTCAGGGGTGCACTCACTTTTGTTGCCAGGGGTTTAGATATTGATGGCTGTGTGTTGAATTATTTTGAGGAAACACCAAATTTGCACTGTTATACAAGTAGTACAATGACTACTTTAGATTGTATCAAAGTGACATATCTTCAGTGTTGCCCCATAAAAAGATATAATACAATATTTGGTACAGATAACGGGTGACTAGAATAGGTGCTATGTGGCTAAGTATAGGCAGGCTTTTCCGGAATAGCTAAAGCGGTGGGTGCATGGCCGTTGCCACATTCCAGGCTACTTCTTGGCAGGTCTCTGGAAGCCTTAAAAGCCTTTTTCTCCAGGCAATAATGGGGTGTGGTTTGCTGCCTATATGTCAGGGCTAAGCTGTGCTCAGTCTGCAGGCATCTACAGGCTGCAGCAGCAGCTGATGCACGATCCCACCCTGATACACATGCTGCTGACTACTCTGTTGAGTGACAGGGGCCCATCCACTATCCTGACAGGGCGAGTGCCACCAGCCCAATGGGAGGACCTCGGAGGCCGCTCCAATCCGCTGCAGGCGGTATCCAGAAATCCCATTTAAACTCCCTGATGGCCCTGAGTGCTGGCGCACTGTTATATATCCTGGCTACCTCGTTGTTACTTGTTCGGTTATATTGTGTTTTGCTTATCTGTGTAACCTGACCTCGGCTAGTTCTCCATGACCCCGCTTGTCTCCTGAATTTGTGTTCTACGCTTCCGTTTGGCTTTTGACCTCGGCTTTGTTACGTTTTATCTACCCTCTTTTCTGATTTGGTGGCTTCTTTGCTTCTTGATGTCCCCAGCACTTTCAGCAGCGCAGGGAACTGTCGCCCAGTGCCGTCTGCCCACCTAGGAGCAAGCAACACGGTCAAGTAGCAAGGGACAGTGGGCTGGTCCCATTTAGGGCTCACTGCACCTCCCTGACGAGAACATTATCACAGGCCGAAACCGTTACTGCTCTACATCACTATGGACCCCCATGACAGTGTAAGCTGAGCATCCGAGGTAGGGTACCCGAAATACAGCGAAGTTACGGACGAGAAAATGACTCCAACACCATTGTCAACAACCCCATAGTTTACTGAACTTTTCCCAGAAAAGCATTGTGAACAAATCCCAAACACACACATGTACAAAGTGGTGAAACCAGGCCCCTGAGGCACTCAAGCCGCGCCGCACGCGAGTGAGTCCTCTGGATGCAACGATCTGATAACCCTACTCATGGGGTTCGAGAAAGGCCGAAACACCCGCTACCTATTATAATACCATTACAAGGACACGGAACATTGTGTGTGGGGCAGTTCAAAAGCGTGTGCGGCGGTGGGCACAGACGCTTACAAATTAACCAGCTCTACCCGCTATCCCCCAGACAATACACATAAAACAGAACACTCTCACATGCGAACCCGGTTTGCCATAAAAAACAGTGCTATAGACAACCCCATCCAATTTCCCGAATCAGGAGGCGTAGATGGATAAACACCTAAGGCCTGAAACCAAATACTGTTCCTAACAAGACTAACAGAGCCTGCACACAGTCCTATTTTGTTGGCGTGTGCACGCTTTTCTTTGACCCGTGTATCCTTATTCTATGGCCGGCAGTTCTGCTCTGGGTGAAGATCCCTGCTGTTGAAGTCGGCATCCAAGATGGTATTACGCTTCTCTCATCTCTGCAGAGTGTACTTACCTTTCGTGAGGCTTCCTTGACAACAGCTTCAGTGTGCACAGTACACTTCACTCTCTTTGGGTTCTCACACTTTATGGGAGCCCAAACGGAGCCGAAAGCTCCAGTCAATCTTCAGGCCAGCATCTGTTCCCTCCTGCATTCTCTTTGTCTTTCTGGTCTTGCCCAAGAATGGCCCTGGCCGCTCCTCAGCCTCCAGTCACATGTCTCTAGTCAAATGTCTATCATTTGCATGCAACAGTTTCCAGAGACAGTGTGCATCCTTGTGGCCAAACACCAGATGCAACAGAATGCATTAAACCAATAATAAGTCACACATATGAATTTTACTGATAAATACAATGCGGCTGTTCCACTATCCCACATACCACCCCACTTGAAGTTGGCGTCCACGACACCCCTCCCCACACAAACTCGTCTTTGCGCATACACTGGGGAGTACCCAGCGTTGGGACCTGGGTTTTCCTACGTGGGGCTATAGGCTCAGGTGCTTCCGGCACAACTCCTGGGGGGGAGACCTGTTGACTGCCCCACTCTCTCTAGGTGGCAAGCTGGACACAGCGGAACCTCATTCACACGGAACCAGACAGCCCACCATTTCCACAACTGAATGGAAGGCTGCTGGGACAGGGTAGGTACTTCGGCGGAGCAAGTTTCAGGCACTCTCAAAATCACAGCGCCGCAACATACTTTCTGTTCAGAATTTCGGATCGCGTTTCCCCCCTGCCCTAACGGGCTCTACCTCTGTAGACTGGGATGGCAGGGTCAACCCTCTCTGAACCACATATGAACTGCCCTCCCACCTCCATCCAACTTCCCAAATGGCCTCATAGCCCCTGACCATGACCCGATCAAACCTGGGGCAAAACTGTCTCTCTGCACGGGCTGTCGGGTTACGGATGGCACCACATGTTTCAGACAGCTCTCCTACAACCTTGTGCACAATCCCGCAGGTCGGCGGCGGTGTTCCTGGGCCAGGCCGTGGTACGGGTCAGTTGTGGTTCTGTCGGACCTGGAGCATTGGAATCCCTCAATCTCTCATCCGGTCTCTCGAACATCAGCATGTGTGGGGAATAACCATGGAAACTGTGCACCCTATTGTTGTAGGCCACATCATCTCAGGCAGGTACCTCAGGTCACCTATCCTTCAGGCTGTCCCTCTAAATGGTCACGCACATCTGGATAACGGTGTGGTTAAAACCGCTCACAAAGCTCCGTTCCCCTGGCGGATGATACCGGGTAGTAAGGGAACGGCTCAATCCCATACAACTGGTACAGTTCCTCATAAAAGCCCCTTGTAAACATGCCCCCTGGTCGGCAATGTATCCTCTGTGGGCACCCAAACACCTGAATAAATTGCTTGCAGAACCCTTCAGCAGCGAGACTCTGCAGTCTGATCCCTAAGTGGGGTACAGCCACCGGAGTCATACATAGTGAAATGGTCTGCTGACCAAACAGTAACAAATGCCCCAGAGGTAGAGTACCCAATCTCACATATCAATCATCAAGAGCTCTAGGGCGCAGATGTCAGGATGGTCTACGGAGCCCGCTGTTCAGATGCTCTTACTTAACCCACAGGTACGACACTCGAGGCAATCCTCAGACACCATGCATAACAAGTTCAGGCAGTACACTAGTCGTTGAAAGCCACTTTTAGGTTTTGTCACGTCCCAAAATGATGTGCCTCTCTCATGAAAAAAAAAAAACTTTCCCGAGCAGCCTCTGGTTCAATGTCATGGGGATAACAATCTGTTGTCGGTGCTGCCAACTACTGATTGTAAGTTAAAATTGGGTTTTCCCCCCCCGGCACAGGAGACCCTGGGATACACCACTTATCTCCACTGCCTCAACAAGCTATTGCCCCTCCTGATTCGCTGCCTGCTCTTCTGGCAGGGGCCAGACCCGAGACCGGACCCACCCCTTCACCTTCCGTATATCTGTGCAACCATCTTGGACCCTCTGCCAATCAGCCACTTCCTTTTCCAACACCATCGGCATCCCCAAAACCGCTCCCACTTGAATGTGCCACGTCCAGGACACATAGGTAAACCCGAACAAGGTCCGGGCATTTCAGTGTCTTCTAACTCTTCTCAACACTTTGATATGGTACTCTGACTGGGACCCGAAGAGGGAATCGGCAATTACCATTTTCCCTCCCCTGAACGGAACTTAATGTGGAATTGGTACTTTGAGATTCGGGCCACCCAATCTCTGCTCAAGGGCTTCCAACTATAGCATTTCTCCAAATGTGCCAATGGATTGTTTGTCCGTCATGACGGTCACCTCTGCAACCTGTCAGTTGTACTCTAGCAAATCTTTCTGTCATGTCCATACCAGGGTCAATAGTTCCAACTTAAAGAGCTATAATTGTCGGATTGCCGCTCTGACTCTCTCACAGACCGACGGCATAGGCAATTACTCTCCTCTCTCGCGCTTCCTGGACCTGGGACAGCACGGCCCCCAACCCATGTAGACTCCCATTCAGTAACAACAGAAAGGGGAGTATCGAACCGGCATAGGCCAGAATCGGAGTCCTGGTCAGCGCCTCTTTAAACGGAGTTCAAAAGCTTTTTGCTGCCGTGGTCCCCACTCAATAGGCGATTCTTTGGGCCTTCCAGACGTACCTCTCACTAGCACATTTAAGGGACCTGTCAGATGAGCGAACGGGTATAAACCTCGAATATCCGGCAGTCCCCAGGAAAGCATGTACCTCTCGAGTAGTGTACACGCCCGAGGCCACTTTTGAACTAGCCTCCACCTTACTGGGGGTCCCGCTGGTACCGCCCTCATATTGACCACAATGCCCCAAGAACTCAATCCGCGTGTTTGAAGAGTTGACACTTATTAGGCTTGAATCTTGAGCCTGTTGACCTTAGTCGTTCCAGACCTGCCGCAGTTCTGAAGATGGTCTTCAAAGGAGTTCCCGAACACCACTACACACTCGTCCAGGTAGATCAGCACCGTCACTAAGTTAAGATCTCCAAGAAAGTGCGCCATCACCCTCTTGTATGTCCCTTGTTCATTAGTATGGCCAAATGGCATCCGATTTAACTCATTGAGCCCCATAGGAAGAATAAAGGCTGTCCTTTGCCCTGTCCTTCTTAGCCACTGTACCTGCCAGTATCCCGCCTGCCAAGTCATAGAGTCAAGAAAAACTTTGCATGAACCTAGAGGCGAGAACATGCGATACTTCAATCCGTGGGAGTGATAGGCATCACGAACAGTCTGGGCATTCATCTTTCGGTAATCTACACAGAACCTGAGACTATCCATCTTTTTTATCGCACCAAGACAACCGGCGCAGCCCAGGGACTTTGACCTCCTTGGATCACTCCGTTTCTCGCACATGCAGCCACCCATATCTTTCACTTCCTGGTACTATTGGGTGGGATTGCCGTACCTTTCTTTCTCTGATGGGCATAGCATTTGCCCGTAGGGATTTCGTGCTCAATGGAATAAGCAACACCGAAGTCCTTCATCATGTCCTTGATAACGCCTCCTGAAATTTTCAAGGGTTATCTCCAGCAACTGTTGTTTGCCCCGAGTAAGACCCTGAGGTCAACCCCATTTGGGCCAAGATCACTCCACGGGCCATTTCCATTCCGCTGTTGTAGGTCACACTATGTCGGACCCCCTACTGCATAGGTCCGGCGACCCTCTTGTCAGGCCAATAGCGTAAAGTCCTCCCCCGGAATGAATCTCTTCTCCGGGAACATAGACTTCACTAACAGAATATTTTTGTGGAATGGTTAACTCGTGTCATGACATTGAAGGCATCTCACACAGGTTACACACCCAATTTTCATGTGGCAAGGGCCCGAGCTACCAGTGACGGTGTTCTGTAGCCCGTTCCTGTGAGACTGGTTCAATCAAGACTTCCAGCCCTATTCAACTTCCGTCCGCTTTCCCACCGGCAACATCAATACCTGTCGTGTCGTGCGGGATACTTGATCATGCTTTCAACGCACCTTCACCTGCCAATGGGCCGTAACGATGTGGGATCTTTCGCAGACTGCAGGTCCTCACCAATCTGTTGAGTAGACCTTCTGAGATCGGCCGGTGCTTGTGGCCCGCTGCAAATATCTTGGTACCCTCTTTAGCGTAGAGATGGTGATCCAAGTCTCTGAGCCACATTCATCACCTCCAGTGTTACATCCCTTCCCCCCGGCGAGATGGGTGATCCACTAGCACCACACCCTTCTTTTGCCGCTTCTTGCCCCAACAGTTCGGACTTGCATCCAGACCTATCCCTTTGCCCGTCCATTTTCACCATTATTGGCTGCTGTCATCCAAAATGACGCTGCCATCTTCCGGCTCCATCAGTGCCTAAAGTGTCGCTCAAAGAACTCCATGGGCATCAGGGTGCACACTGACCCTGTACTCACTAGGCAACGTACTTTTTCTGGCCTTCTAACTCGCTTCCATAACGGAACAGCTGGCAATAGAGGTCATGCTCCTCACGTATGGCTTAAGCTTCTGTCCGGCACCGCCCACAGGGCGCCCGCTACTGAGGCGGTCGGTATTTTAACCCTGGTTCTGCCCCTACATGTTCAAGACACTCCTCTGGCATGTGCCATACTGTGGCAAAGCCCAGCAGAGAGCCGCCTAGATCTCGGGCGACCTGATGGAGCCATGCAGTGGACCCCCCCGCTGTGGATTGTCTGAAATGGGTGCATGTGGGAAGCTGAGGTCACTTCTGAGTTTGTAGCCATTCTGCCTTCATCTGGGACACTCCGACCGAAGTTCTCTCAACACGTCCGCAAGCCTGGGACCACATCTGTTAAAAGACCCTGAGTCCTCCCACTCCTCTGCTTGCTTGGGCACTACTACGGCCTTTACCATTATAGGTATGGTACTTTCATCTTTCCCTCTCCAAGCGGCTAATAAAACACTAAATAAACATCAGGTCAGCCGTCATCCGAGGGTCATCTCCTTGCTAATTTGTCCCGTAAGATTTATTACAGTCCCACAATGAACTGATCTCTTAGTACCTTATCCACTTCAGAAAAGCCCCCATGGCCCAATGGGTCTCGCCGCCTTATTCTTTCAAACATTTGCCTTAGGGCATTAGAAACTGCATGAGGGGTCTCACCCTCTCTTTGCGGCCGTTGAAGAAGTGCTTCGCATGTGCACCACTTGGGCACGCCTCCCCATGGGCTCCTTTCCAGCAATGGGAGAATAATTTTTGTCCAGTGGTGTCTCCTCTTGACTCGTGGCCGTACCATCAGTGTCCGTCTGAACGACCCCCTCTAAGGCCCCAGGCTATCTACGCCCCTAGTTTCTGAGCTAGGTTTACATAATTTAACTGGCACACGAACTCCTTCTGTCCAGTCCTGCAGGTGTCATATTTTACCATCAAATTTGGGAGGGATTGTAAAAGTACCCTAACATATACATAACTCACTTGGGCGGCGCATTTGGGGGACAACCCTGAACTTGGCTCTGGCCCGGCGTCCAGTGAACCGCCCGTGGAAGACCTCCCGTCGCATCCCCGTCCATAACGGTCGCTGTATCCTGCCTGCTAACCCAAGTTTGTAACTGAGCAACCGAGTAGGGTTTCCCGGAATACAGCGAAGTTACGGACAAAGAAAATGAACTCCAACACCAGTTCAACAACCCATTTTACTGAACTTTTTCAAAAAGCATGTGAACAACTCCCCACCCACACATGTCCAAAGTGGTAACCACGGCCCCTGTTCCACACAGCGCGCCGCCGAGAGTGTGTCCCTGGAATGCACGAGCAGTTTACCTACTCATGGTTCTAGAAAGGCCGAACACCCGCTACCTTTAATACCATACGAAGGACAGGAACAACCGTGTGTGGTCAGTTTCAAAAGCATCTCGGTGGGGCACAGACGCTTACAATTTAACCAGCTCTACCCCTATCCCCAGACATATACACATAAAACAGATCCTCTCACATTCAACCGGTTGCATAAAAAAACATGCTATAACAAGCCCCATCCAATGTCCCGAATCAGGAGGCCCTAGTTGGGATAAACACCTATGGCCCTGAAACCAAATCTTGTCCTGAACTAGACTTAACAGCCATGCAACACAGACCTAGTTTTGTTGGCGTTCACGCTTGCTTTGACCCGGGGTATACCTTTTTCGATGGCCGGCCTGTTGCTGAGCTTCTGGGGTGATGACCCTGCTGTAGAAGTCGGCATCCAAGATGTAGGCGCTCTCTCAGATCTCTGCCAGAGTGACTTTCCTTCGTCGGGCTTTCTATGACAAAAGCTTCAGTGCACAGTACATTCTCTCTCTTTGGGGGTTCTCACACTTTTGAGCCCACAAACGAGCAGGAAAGCAACAGACATCTCAGCCAGCATCTGTTCCCACCTGCCTTCTCTTTGTCGTTCTTGTTCATCCTCAAAATGGCCGCTTCCCCTCATGCCTCCAGTCACATGTCTCTATCACATGTCGATCATTGCCATGCATACAGTTTCAGAGACAGAAGTGGCATCCCCTTGTGGCCAAACACCAGGTTGCAACAGAATGCTTACAATAATAAGTCACACATATGAATTACTGAGTAAATACAATCGTCTGTTCCACTACTACCCCACAACACACTGGTAGAGCAGATGCAGGGGGCTTACCCACAGTTCCAGATCTGGCGCTGAGGTAGATACAACAGGAGGCTACCCCAAGTCAAGGGATCCTGCATTACCTCTCCTCCTGTGGCAACCCCCTATCCAGTTGATCCTGACAGGTTCGCTAGGTAACAGGAAGGCCTTTTTTGGCCTATAGAGAGGGTTGTCCGCCTGTATTTAGGCTTCCGCCCCACTTACCTCAGGAATGAGGAACACAGGGTGGGAATTGTTATGGTCCTTACTACAGGGTCCCCCCCAGGAGTGTGGCATTTTTCGTTACGATGCATGACTCACCTGAACTGTCTTCTGCGGACAGGTTCTTTGCCCGCTTTAGGGGTACTTCTTTAAATGACCCAGATAGGGAAGCCTGTAAGCCGAGGCTTCAGCTGACCACCTTGAGGCGAGGTGAGAAGACTGTGGAGGAGTTTTGCATCCGAATTTCGACCGCTGGGTGCGTTCCGTCTGGGGGTGGAACGACGCAGCTCTAGATGCCAGTATGAGATTAGGGTTAACTGACCATGTGAAGGATTTGTTGGTGGCCTTCACCCTACCTCCGGCCTGGTACTTAGAAGAGGGCCATGGCACTGGCCATTCGTCCTGGACAGACGTTTTAGGGGAGAGACGGCATAAAAGGTTCCACCCCCCCGATTGGTCCACACCATGGTGTCACCCCTAAAACCCCGTTTTTTTTCCGACTTAAACCCAGAAGGAGCCCATGCAAGAAGGGCTTTTTCTGTCACTAGCCAAGCGCTATGACCTAGACTACTCGTCCATCCAGGGGTTGTGCTTCTAAATGTGGAGAGATGGACACAGAATTCGGAATGCTTCAAACGGAAGACCAGGTCGGAAAAAACTCCAACGCCGAGGTGGGTCAGTCAGGAGGATCACCTAGGCGAGCAGGTATTATACCTATTGTATCTAATAAGTTGCTGCTCACCAATAAAGATTTCATACTTGTCGGCTGTCTGGTTTTCTCGAGTGCGTTTGAGGATACTGGATCAGCTTCTAATTTTGTTGGTGCGTCTTATTCCGCCAAAACATCTAGGCCTACTTGTAGACCGCTATCTGACTCGCTGCAGTATGGCTATAGACTCCACCCCACTAGTCTCGGGGGCAATCCAATATTAGTACCCCTGAGCAGGAGTTGGTGGTCGATCCATACATATTGAAAAGTGTATTCCTATTCGTCATGGAGGGCTGCCCGCTGATGTGGTTGTTGGGGCTTGCCCTGGCTTTCAAAACAAAACCCATTGTTTACTAAATTCAGGGAAATAAGATCAGTTTGGGACAATGGTGTGGGGTTGACAGATGTCTCCTTACCATGCTGGGCAATACGATGGCTGGCCTAATGTTCTATCTGGAAGCAGCTGTGCCAGCATTGAGGCTTATGCGGCATTTTGTGAAAGTTTGCGCGCGGGCTAAGGTTCCCAAAGAACTCTCCCTCCTGGTGAACTATGCCCTCCACCTGTACCTGAACGTCCATATGTTGGTTCAGGAGATGGCTTAACCTGGTGGCTTATCAGCTAAAATTTACCCTCTTCCTCTGTAAAACATAAAATGTCCCGTCGTGCACTTCGTAAGAGGTATATTCAGCCTGTGACTCCGTCCTCTAGGCCTCCTTCTCCAGTTTGCATAGAGGGGGAGTTAGAAAATGAAGTCGCCCGTAGTTTAGATTCGTGTAAGGCCCAAAGGTCACTGCAGTACCTGGTCCATTGGAAGGGGTATGGTCCTGAGGAGAGATCATGGGTTCCGGCAAAACCTATCCATGCTGATCGCCTGGTGAGGGAATTTCATGAGTCTCACCCCGACAAACCCAGACCAGGGAAGGGTCCGGTGGCCCCTCCTAAAAGGGGGGTACTGTCAGGGCTAAGCTGTGCTCAGGCTGCAGGCATCTACAGGCTGCAGCAGCTGATGCACGATCCCACCCTGATACACATGCTGCTGACTACTCTGTGAGTGACAGGGGCCCAGCCACTCCTGACAGGGGACGAGTTGCACCAGCCAATGGGAGGACCCAGAGGCCGCTCCAATCAGCTGCAGGGGAGGTATCCATGAATCACATTTAAACTCCTAAAGGGCTGAGTGCTGCGCCTGTGATATTCCTGGCTACCTCGTTTTTCTTGTTGGGTTTTAATGTGTTTTGCTATCGTGTACCTGACCTGGGCTTGTTCTCCTGACCCCGGCTTGTCTCCTGATTTTGTGCTTCGCTTCCGTTTGGCTTTTGACCTCGGCTTGTTTACGTTTATTCCTCTGGTTCTGATTTGTGGCTTTGGCGTTCCTATTTGATATTGACCCGGACTGTCTGTCTATTCTTGCTTCTGACGGCCCCAGCACTTTAGCAGCGCAGGGACTGTCGCCCAGTTGCCGTCTGCCACCTGGGGCAGCACGTCAAGTAGGCAGGGACAGTGGGCTGGGTTCCGGTTAGGGCTCACTGCACCTCCCTTGACGTGACACTATAGTTTGGAGATGGAGAGAGGAGGCTCTTAACCCCCAATCTTGAGGAAGCTGCTATCGACTATGATGACTGCACTGCTGTGTATTTGGGGTGGGGGCTGGACGTTAGGTCTAGCCCATGTGTAGAGAGGCACTTGTTCAGTTATTGGCCAAATGGCCAGGGTTTAATTTGTGTATTTGTTTCTGCTATGTGCTGATTGAGGCCAGTGTTCAAAAGAACCCTGGTGTCGGAGTGCCATATTTCAGCGTGACACCAAGGATGGTGATCCGTGAGCTAAAAATCCACCAGGATGGTCCAAGATACTTCTTTGTGCTCAACCTGTAATGCTCTACAGTGGGGTTTATTTCTTTTTATTTGATATACATCTTCATGTGTACATTTTGTTGCATACTTTTATTTTAATTTAAGACAGTAAAAAAGGAAACAATACCTGCAACCAGGCTTTTCATGTGGCAGAAGGGCCTTTGAGCCCCCATGAGCACTGGGGGCCTGCTGTAACTGTATGATCCCAATTATACTTACCACATTACTTGACATTTTATAAGTCTAATTTTATTAGTGAATAGTTTTGCTTAAGACTTTTCATTTTGGTTTAATGTGGATTTGAACGAACTTGTAAAAGAATTTGGGTTTGGGACATCCTGAACCCAATTTTTTCACATTAAAGGAATATTCTCACTACATTGATTAGCTTTATACATGTAGACAAAGGTAAATAAAGACTATCACGAAACACATTGCTGTTTTGATTTTGCTTTGTTCAGGAGATGATCAAAATGGTGACATCACTACCTGCTGTGTCTTATTAGTAAAACAGGAACATGTTTATCTATGTTACTAACAAACTTTAACCCTTTAGAACTCCCTTTAGACCTTTAGCCTTCTGCCCTACTATTTAAATCCCTTGATTTGCAATGTCCTTCTGACAGGCTTAGCTAGGAATAGCAGAGTGATAAAGTTAATCATTGCTATAGAACACGAGCCTGACCAGAAAGTGTGAGTCTGAAGCTGACTGTAAAATGCAGACACAGTAAAACAGCCTGGTGAGAACACCCTTTTAGTCATAACTGTAACCCAGTTGGGGTTAGGGTTAAGGTTTGTTACTGGGTTGATTGAGGGCACTTTTAGTCCGGCAGCACTTGGAATCCAACGTCACTCCCTAATAACGAACAGAAAGTGACATGGTACCGGCAGTGATGTCAGACTCTCCATTGCTTCTACCTTCTTCATCTGCTGACCCACCACTCAGTCTTTCTTGATGAAGGCCACTCTTCGCCGAAGCGTTAGAGCGAGGAATTACCTACCTTCATATTTTCTCTTGTAAATTCACACGGAGAGTTGATAAATTTGAAGAATAAGCAATTTTCTGTCTACCACTAACATAAATAAAAGATCGCTGTATTCAACGTAAACTAAAGGTGTGCATGGATCTTTCTCTGCATTGGTATTCAGCCTCACAGCTTTTCAACTGAGCACCTGATACCCATAGGTGTATGGTTTCTCTACTTCTTTTACCGCAGTGATGTCAGACCAAGAATGCTGCCAGACCCGGAGTGCTGCAGAGTGGTAAGCTAACACAAACTAGTAAAAAACCCTTACCCCAACTTTGGAATAGGGTTACAATTATGGTTGGTTTTTGGCAATGTAGGCCAAAAATCTATTTGGTTTGGTCTCAAATCTAACCATTTGGATTTTGTTCGAATTTGACTCACATAGTTAATAGTAACATTTAACAGTGCTACTACATCTTGAGTTTTAATTTACCTTTATTTTTAAAGTTAACCAATTAGGTTAGAATACCTCTACAACCCATCATTCGGGCTATGCCACATCCAGACTAACTTAGACATTTTCCACTTGAAACACTCGCTACTAAGTGACTCTTATTTTTAAACGTGGCACAACATAATGTGAACTAGGGAGCATATTCCCATTGAGAATAGAAAAAGACACTTTACAGTCAGTTTTCACATGCATTATGTCACTGAATATGCGCCTGAATATGCGTGAAAAATAAAGGAAGCACAATTCTTAAGTAGGGGTTTAAATTTAGTGAAAAGTATCTGAACTGAACATTAGAAGACCCTATACCTCTAAATAATTCCTATTAATTTGATGATTTTAGTGAAATGTTCTTCAGCAAGGCTGAAATGTAAAATATAATGACAGGAAGATCAAAATGACACATATGAAACCTTCCTATAAGCAAAAACATCAAAGCATACACATATTAAATGTCATTTCATGTTCTACACAAAAACTGGAGACCTCGTCACTGTGGTTAGCACAGAAAATCATGAAAATCGCTCTCTGCAAAAGATTCAGCCCCACAATGTCAAGACACCCATGAACCTGTACAGAGTTGTCAGGTGTGAATTGCTGAGGGTGTAATTTGTAATACAGATGACTGCTCCAATCTGGAGTGTGAAAGCTCCAATTAAACCTACAGCCGGAAGGAAAATATGTAATGCAAAAAGAGATTAACAGTCTATTGATAAGGTTTGGATGAAGCCAAATGCTAATTAAAGTTACAGGTCTGATCCAGGTTTTTTTTATGTAAAAAGGATGAGAAATCTATTTCTAGAAAACCATCAGCACAGCAAAACTAAATAGGATGTATAGATACAGATCTAAAGATTATGTAGATTCAGGAAGAAGATCAGAGAGGAGAAAACGTATCTACTGTGCCAATGTAAACAGAAATTCTGCTATAAAAAACATCAGGAAAATCTATCATGGAGGAAATTAATGATGCTGGGAGCTATTGGTAAATCAAATTACAAATTCCTCATTAAAGTGTTCGACTATTACTGAATTGATTGATTCTTTTCCAAATAGAAACATTGGGTCCAACAGGAAAGTGACTGTAAAATTAAAGCAAACACAATCCTGGATAATTGTAAATCCAACCTTTTGAATTGATGTAGAAAAGATGGTAGTTCTAGTTAGGCACTATACATTACAATATTTTTGCAAAGTATGGTGCTTGTACCATAAGTGTATTGTCTTCAGGCTGTGTTAGGGTTCCACTTAAAAAAAAAAAAAAAGAGTTTGCTACAGTGAGCCAACACTGGTAAGGTAATAAGGGAATAAGGAGATTGAGAACAAGAGAGAGTGTGTATGAGTGAATGGCAGCTGGGAGTAGTCTGGGAGCATGACAATCTGTTTGTGGAGGGAGCAGTGTCAGTCTGCGATGCCTATTGCCCACCAGAGGAGTTTATTTTAGGGGCCCACTTTGACTCACTGCCTCCACCACCTGTATGGTGTCTTGTCCGGTCTCACTTCAGCTTATCCAGAACGATGTGATTCACACTAATCTGTAATCAAGATGGAGCGCTGGGGCTTCTGAGTCTCCCTCACCTAAGCGCAGCAGGACACAAGTGGTAAACATAAAAGGTCTAAATATATATGCCCTCCTCCCCAAATGATACATTTTATATAAATAAAAATATATCAAAAGCTAAAACACAAAGTTCTGAGTATAAAACAACTAAATAATGGTCGTATAGTTACCAAATAACACCGCTACATGAAACCAGAATCCCAAGGCTAAAATTACCAATAATTCCACTAAGACCAAATACCTCCACATCATGACCACATATGACCACCACATAGTGAATGAATAATACCACAACACTATGACCACATATCCCCACTACATAGTGACTGAATAATGCCACCACACTATGACCACATATCACTACCACGCCGGTGGTGTTCTGCTCTGCTAAGGGCCTGCGCAGACATGGCCTGTATGTTCTTAAGCATGCTGTGCAGCCCAGGCCTGGTTCACTGTGATGGGTATGGCCACCATCAGGAATTTCAGGGCGCCATACAACCAAAGTGTCTGCCCCACCCTCATCCCCCAAAAAAAGAAACATAGGGTGAATGGGGAAAAACTTGTTTTTGAGGTTTATTTTTGTGGAAACTTACTATGCGATATTAGTGACACATTGGGCGACATGTATGATTTATGACGCTTAGACACCAATTTTTCTGCACATAAGAATAGTGTAGAATGCGCATGATTTATGAACCCAATCTACTGCGGGTCATAAATCAGGCGCATTCTAGTGCAGAAACAACAATTCTGGCTCAGGTAAACCACTTAGAAAGTGGTTTACTTGTTCCAGCAGTAATGCTCCTGGAATTGACATACTGAAGCTATAAATGTGTAGCTTCATATGGTTGTAGAGCGACCTGGCCAGGCACATAGATCTTCTCCTATCACTGACGCTGCGGTTTCCCTGGATGATAATAAACCAGTGACTTTGGCTGAGCTGAAAAACCTTTTGCAACCACTTCCGTCAAGAGCAGATATCTCATCAATTGTCAAGGACTGGTCGACGAGTGTAGGCAGGAGTTCGCTCAATTCCGTGTGGAGTTACCCTAACAACTGCATTCCAAAGTTAAATGTACTTGAACAAGGAAAGCAGACCCCAAACCTCCTCCACCCTTTCTGCAATATCAAAGAAGTTGCCCACCAATCTACACAATTATTCTTCCTGCAGCAACACCTTGACAACATCGAAAACTGCAGCAGACGCAACAATCTGCGCCTAAGGGGCCTTCCAGAATCTATCCACAACAGCAATTTGTTCTCAATCGTCACTGCGATATTCAATGATCTGCTGGGCCGCCCACCCACAGCCCACATTGAACTTGACAAGGTGCACAGGGCTCTGATGCCACCCAACCCTGATGACCGCGCAATGTCATTTGTCGGGTCCATTTTTATGCCATGAAGGAGGATATCTTATTTGAGGCCAGACGTCGCCAGTCGCTGTCTTATCGCATCGCTTCCATCAGGATTATGCAGGATTTATCAAGACTCACCCTAGCCCAACGAGCATCCCTCAAACCTCTGCTGGACATTTTGCGTGAGAAAAATATTCCATTCTATTGGGGGTATCCCTTTTCCCTGCGTATCCGAGCAGACAAGAAAATCCTTACAATTCGCTCGGATATCCCACCAGTGCTGCAGGACATAGGCATTAAGGACTTATCCTTCCCGGACTGGCCTACTTTGTCATCTCTTGCAGCCGGACCCGTTCAAAGGACAAGAAAACTCCACTTGCTACCTGTTTTTCCCTCTTCCACCTTGTCCAGGGATCGGCGAGAAGGACAACAAAGGCATGGAGGCTCCGCAGGCCGGGGGCGGGGGTGCCCCCCCTCTGGGAGCCCACCTTAGTTCCTGAGTTCTGAGCCGGGATCATACATTGCATTGTGGTACCTTGCTGGCCCCAAGTGGATCGGGACTTTACTTTCCGGAGGACAACAACTCCTTGTCAGTTCTGCAAGCTATTTTGGCAGTAGTTCGTCGTCTATTAATGTTACCCTAGACTGTTGTGTGGTGTTAGGGTGACAGCACGTGCGTACTGGGGCTTTTTTTGAGAGGGGTCCCCCCCCCTTTGTTATTTTATTTGCCTTCCTTCCCGAGGTGCGCAGGTCCTGTCGGTCCGCTTTTTTTCCCCTACCAAGGTTATATGTTAACTGGTTGCCATTGTTTATCTTTCTCCTGTTATCATGCATTCACCAGGGTAGTGAGGATCTCCCTCTACGCATTTGTGTACTACCACTGCTTAGCAGGGCCCTAGTTCTTTGCAGTTAGTTGCTTTCTTAGGTAAAAGCCCGCTTGACTCCTGCTTTTTGGGTTTTTCTGTGTATGTTCAGTGTTTGTTAGGCGTGAGTGGGTGTGTCGTCGTCCCCTGTCCCCCTTTGTGGTGTTTTTTTTTTCTTTCTCTTCTTTCTTCTCTTTCTTCCCTCTTCTTTTGTTCTTCGCTTCTCCCCTTCTGTACTTGTAGGTACCTGTTGGGTGGAAGGTCAAGCCCGACTCAGTACAACCCAAGTTTTGGCTACCAGAGTCTTCGATGGACCTGCGCATTGCCTCCTTCAATGCTAAAGGGTTGAACACCCCTGAAAAGAGGGCGCAGGTGCTTCATCACTTTCACCGGGCCAAGATCCAAGTGGTCTGTTTCCAGGAGACACATTTCAAGGTAGGACATGCCCCTACTATCAAAAACAAACACTATACTTCTTGGCACTTTGCAAATTGTCTGGAGTCCAGGTCCAGGGGAGTGGCCAAAGCCATACCATCGCTCCTTGGCCCCCTCAGGGTTTTCAGTTGCACGGCTGATACAGAGGCGCGATATCTCATTCTGGTCCTTTCCGTTAGCGGGCAGGTTTTCACTATCGTCAATGCATACGCTCCGAATATGGGCCAGGTAGGGTTCCTCGAGACACTTGTGGATATCTCGCTCCCCCTAGTGCAAGGGACCGTGCTGCTCTGTGGTTATCTGAACATCACCCTAGACCCCACTTTGGATAACTCATCAGGGAAATCCTCCCTGTCCTATTCTGCTATTAATAAAGTGAAGAGGGCTTTCTCACTGCTCCAGCTGTGTGATTCCTGGAGGGTGTCGCATCCAACCGACAGGGACTATACTTTTTTCTCCCCTTTTTTTTTTTTTTTCCCCTTTTTTTTCTCCTTTTTTTTTTCTATCCCCCCATTTTTGCCGGTTGGATTATATCATGATCCAACTCTCGGCTTTGCCCCTGTTAGTGTCCACCTCTGTAGGTAATATCCTATGGTCTGACCATGCACCAGTATTTTGCTCCGTTCGGCTTTCGGCATTGCGAGAAAAAGTTTGGTGGAGGCTGAACGAATCACTTCCTTGGACCCCCCCTTGGTACGGATATTGAAAGACCTTTTCCCAGTTTGCATCCCACCATAAGGGGACCCTACTCCAGCAGTCACTCAATGGGAAGCCTTAAATGCGTGGTGGGGGGGGTCCGATTAAACTGGCTCTGGGCCTAAAGAGGGAAAACCCAAAATTGCAAAAACCCCCTCGCAAAAATGTCTGCTCTAGAGATGGTTCATAAACACGCTCTCTCCCCCACAGTCCTTAGGGAATTACAGGAGGCATGTCTGGAGGCGAGGCGCCTCTTGGAAGCCTCCTGGGGTTGGCTAGTTCAAATATGCTGGGGTAAATTCTATGAGTCCGGCAATAAAAGCGGTCGGTGCTGCAAACACGCGGGCCACAAAAATCTGTGATCCCCAAAATTTGGAAACAGACTTCCCCCCTCCGTCCTTGGAGGTTGGGGTTTGCGGAATTAGTTTGTGCGGGGAGGGGGAATTTAAATGGCTGCAACCCCCCGAACGGCTCACCGTTTCAAAAAAACGGGTCCCATTGGAGGGTTTTAAAGGTTCCCCCCTTTTTCCTCCTATCACTTCCTAATCCCCTTGCATGCCAGTCCTATATACTGTGTGTGTGTTGGGTGCCTTGTCTGCCAGCCGCATACACAGTCTATGGGTTAGGCGTTGTGTCTGTCAGGCATGTATACTGATGGCACACCGTTAGCGCCCCCTTCCTGTTCCCCCCTGGAGTAGCTCTTGATTCCCCTTTTTCTTTTTTTTTTTTCCCCCTTTTCTTTTTTTTGTTTTTGTGATCTTTTTTTCTTGCTTTGTTGTGTGTGAAAGTCTGCTTGTCTTTCCCTGTTGTTTCCACCCGTATCATGCTAGTCAAATTTTTTGTCTATTTCAACCGGGGTTTTTTTTTTTTTTTTGTTTTCCTTCCTTTTTTTTTACTTTTTGGGAAAAAAGCTCTAATGATCAGGCTCTTTAAAGTACTTAGGTCACTTAGATTGTCTGTCCCAGGATTGGGTACTTCCTGTCATTTGGTCCTGTTTGGATGACGTTTCATCGTCATCAATGTTCTCTTGGACCGATTGTTTCATTTTATATTGTTGCTGACTTTTACATTGTTTATTATCAAAATGTCTTTTGTTCTTTATCTTATGTCCACATTTTGGATTATGTACTGATCTGTACCAGTTATGACAGCCTGCTGCAAATAAATCTTTTTCTTGAATGAAAAAAATAATTAACCCAAAAGACATGCAAAGGCTTCCTAAGCATTTTAAAAAGTCCCTTACTCTGGTTCTGTAGGTGACACAATCATGGGGAAGACTGCTGACTTGACAGATGCCCAGAAGGCAATCATTGACACACTCCACAAGGAGGGTAAGCCGCAAAAGGTTATTACTTAAGAAGTTGGCTGTTCACAGTATGCTGTATCAAAGCATATTAATGGAAAGTTTAGTTGAAGGAAAAAGTGTGGTAGAAAAAGGTGCATAAGCAACCGGGTAACTACAGCCTTGATAGGATTGTTAAGAAAAGGCCATTCAAAAATCTAGGGGAGATTCACAAGGAGTGAACTGCTGCTGGAGGCAGTGCTTCAAGAGCCACCAGACAGAGACATATCCAGGACAGGGCCTGCAAGTGTAACATTTCATGTGTCAAGCCACTCATGACCAATAGACAATGCCAGAAGCATCTTACCTGGGCCAAGGAGAAAATGGACTGGACTGTTACTCAGTGGTCCAAGGTGTTGTTTTCAGATGAAAGTAAATTTTGCATTTCATTTGAAAATCAGGGTCCCAGAGTCTGGAGGAAGAGTGGAGAGACACACAATCTAAGCTGCTTGAGGTCTAATGTGAAGTCATTGATGGTTTGGGGGGCCATGTCATCTGCTCTTGTAGGTCCACTGTGTTTTATCAATACTAGTGATGAGAGATTGTGTCAACTATCGTTATCAGATCGATAGTCGATATCGGCAATTATCATGCCGATATCCAATAGCCGATAGTAGATAATCGCCGATGACCATTAAAGTCTATGGGAGAGGAACAACAGCTTCATTCTTACACCCAAACGGGGGAGGAGAAGCTGGAATTAACATCCACAACAGTAAAACTGGATAGTGCTACATCTTAGGCAAGAAAATTTTAGGCAACAAGAGTCCAAAAAAAAGTCACAGACTATTCACTATACCTGTCCTGTACCACGGGCATGACCCTTAACCTGCATGACCCACAAATTAAAAAGTGCCAGAAGGCAGTATTAGTCGAATCATCATTTCTTTGAACTGGACATTGACTTTCCCTGTCCTGTACCACAGCATGACCCTCAAACCTGCATGACCCACAGATTAAAAAGTGCCGGAAGAAACTAATCTTTGAACCACCATTTTAGTTGAACTGGACATTGACTATGCCTGTCCTGGACCGCAGAATGACCCTTAAATCAGCATGAACCACACATTAAAAAGTGCTGGAAAAAGTAGTCTTTGAACCACCATTTTAGTTGAACTGGACATTGACTATGCCTGTCCTCGACTGCATCATGACCCTTAAATCTACATGACCCACAGATTAAAAATTTCCGGAAAAAGGAGTCTTTCAACCACCATTTTAGTTGAACAGGACACTGACTATGCCTGTCCTGGACCGCAACATGACTCCAAAACCCGCATGACCCACAGATTAAAAAGTGCCGGAAGAAAGTAGTCTTTGAACCACCATTTTAGTTGAACAGGACATTGACTATCCCTGTCCTGGACCGCAGCATGACCATTAAATCTACATGACCCACAGATTAAAAAGCGCTGAAGAAAGTAGTCTTTGAAGCAGTATTTTAGTGAAATGGACATTTACTATTCATATCCTGTAATGCAGCATGATCTAAAAAGCCGCACAGGTCCCCTTATAGACCATCAGCAGAAAATTTTGCAATATGACATAAACTATATTAAAAACAACTAGTTTTCCAATACTGCTGCGGCTAGAGGTACTTGCCATTCTACTGGTGACATTGTTCCACCGTGACATTAGAATGTGAAGCAAACGAAACAGATGTCCCCAGTAGGTCAACGAGGCCTGTCTGAAAATCCTGCATTCTACTGTCAAGTGGGTTGAAGGAAATTACTGATCTAGGCAAGTGAGGCTGTAAACGTGGATCACGCAGGTTCAGCTAGCAGGGCCGGACTTACAGTGTGTGCGGTGAGAGCCAGGGCCGGTGTTTGTCATCTATTAACATACAGGTTCAGCTAGCAGGACCAGAGTTACAATGGGTGAAGAACAAATGTCTGTTAGAAACCACATTTTTTAAAATAGGACCTGTAGTATAGCTGTATTTCACAGCAGCATGACACAAGAAATTATAAAAATGACTTCTCAGCCACTGTTAAAAATTATGAGGGAGAAATGCCACTTAGAAGCCACATTTCTGTTCCAAAGGACCTTGATTATTGCTGTATCTCGAGAAAGAAATCACAGAAACAAAAGAACCCTTCTTCCTAAAATATAACTTTTTTTACATAAACCTTAAAAGTCACAAACTAGCCTAAATACCTTATACGTATATATTAAGATGTTATATACCTAGACATCCATAACTATAGAGTATATAGAGTGAATACTAATATCCTAAAATCCCTATTATTCCCTAGCAGCAGGCGGGAATATCGCGCCAAAAAGGGCGGTCCCACCTCTCGATGACTTACCCTGCTACACTATGGGTATATACTTCAGTATAAACTGCATAGATGCCACAAACATGCTAAAACCACAAAACATCAAACCTCAAACACACCTATCTCTCTGATACATAAGGCAGTAATACAGTGCCCATAACACAGTCACCTTGCAAACAATGATAATTGCAATATATTTTTGCTTACTGCCCTTCATAGACGTAGTTGATTCTGTCCAATGCCCGACACGTTTCCCCCTTTCTCATCAGGGTTCATCAGGGGTCTTCTGGACTAAGGTCCATAGGTTCAAGCCAGTATAGTATTCAGAGATGCTAGCGTGAATCCCCCATTAGTTGATTCTATCCATTTTCTAAATGTGGCGCTGGCCCCTTAAATTTGCAAGAATGAGCGGGCGCGCACGCCTCAGCCGGCAGAGGGCGCGGACGTGCCAGGAATGCGGTCAGGTGAGTCTCCAGGGCGAGTGGTCCCACAGCCCGTCCCGCGGCCAGCAGCGCCATCCGACCCCGGCAGGCACCCGGTGGAGCGGCCACGGGTGCGCCCGGGGCCCGTGGACCGAGGAGCAGGACCACCCGCTGCACTCTATAGTTATACACATGGATGTCTAGGTATATATATGTGTATGTATAAGATATTTAGGCTAGTTTGTGACTTTTAAGGTTTATGTAATAAAAGTTATATTTTAGGAAGAAGGGTTCTTTTGTTTCTGTGACTTCTTGTTGTTGAGAACTGAGCCCCGAGTAATCAAGTTTGTTCGGAGATATTTTTTATAGCTGTATCTCACAGCACCATGACCCCAAAACCATTGACAGTGCGAAAAATTTTAATGAAGAAGTGAGTAAATGGAATAGGGTTTTTTTATGAAACCGTGTACAGTTGCTGTCTTTTACAGTCTCCACACCACAAAACCAGCAAAATGACCTTTGGGGAACTGAGAATAAAAATTGCAGTAAGAAATGATCATCTTAAAAATTTTTTTCAAGAGGACCATATCTGTTTGAAGAGGAATGTGAAGTAGACCGGCAACTAATCGGTGACCTCGGCAACTGGGGCCACAACATCAGAGATCCACGCCTGATTCATCTTGATGAAACAACATCTTGATGAAACAACATACAACTGAGCTCTTTGCGGCAAACAGACGCACGGACTGCAATAAGAGTAATTAAATGTTATATGGAATAATATGGCGGCCTTCGCACCATTGACAACTGCCGTAATTTACTATAAAATATGTATAAAACAATATGCGTACAACTGAGCTCTACGCGCCAAACAGATGCACGGACTGCAATAAGAGTATTTAAATGCTATATGGATTAATATGGCGGTATTCGCACCACTGACAACAGGCGCAATTTACTATAAAATATGTATAACACAATATACGTACAACTGAGGTCTTTGCGGCAAAGAGGCGCACGGACTTCAATAAATCGATTTAAAATTTATAGGGATAAGTTATGCCGGTTTTTGGGACACGCTCATCCCTAATCAAGACCAAAGTCAGCGCAGCCGTCTACCAGGAAATTTTAGAGCACTTCATGCTTCCCCCTGCCAACAAGCTTTTTGGAGATTGAATTTTCATTTTTCAGCAGGACTTGGCACCTGTCCACACTATCAAAAGTACCTATACCTGATTTAATAACTACAGTATCACTGTGCCTGATTGGCCATTAAACCCGTCAGACCTTAACCCCCATAGAGAATCTATGGTGTATTATCAAGAGGAAGATGAGAGACAACAGACCCAACAATGCAGATGAGCTGAAGGCTGCTATCGAAGCAACCTGGGCTTCAATAACACCTCTGCAGTGCCACCGACTTATCGCATCCATGCCCCACCGCAATGCAGTCATTCATGCAAAAGGAGCCCCGACCAAGTATTGAGTGCATTTACTGTACATACTTTTGATGTGGCCAACAATTCTGTGTTCCAAAATTTAGTTTTAAAGCTGGTCTTATATAATATTCTAATTTTCTGAGACCATGACTTTTGGATTTTCCTTGGCTGTAAGCCATAACCTTCAAGATTAACATAAACAAACACTGGAAAAAGTTTATTCTGTTTGTAATGACTCTCTATAATATATGTTTCACTTTTTGAATTGAATTATTGAAAAAAAACAAAAACTTTTGTCTGATATTCTAATTTATTGAGAAGCACCTGTAGTAAATTAGACCATTTTACCTTGTACAAAGACTTACATCTTTTCACCAGAAAATTAACCCAAAAAAGGGTTTTTGACTTAAAAAATAAAAATAACAAAAATATAAACACACCCCCCAGGTGGAAAATGACACATCACAATCATCTATTAAACAATTCAAATTTTTATCCAAATTTTTACTCCTTGGTCTTGTTTTAAGATGTTATAGCCACGGATGTCCACAAGCTGAAAGCCAAACTACCTACACAATTATCTATAAGTGAGAAAACAGCCATTAAATCCCTAACAGAAAATACCCAAATAGTAGTCTGAAGCACTGATAAGGAAGGTGGCATAATCATACAGGATTATGAAGATTACAATGTAGAAGCAAAAAAAATATCAACTGATCAGTTTAACTTTAAAATAATAAATGATAATGTCCACTCTGAATTATTTGAACAATTTACTGACTTTTTAACCCCTTAAAAATACTGGACGTAATGTTACACCCCAGTGTTGCTAAGTGGCTATGTATTGGGACTGCTATGCAATCCCGCTACACAGGTGGCAGGTGCTGGCTGCTAATTGCAGCTGACACCTGCTGGCAACAGCACGGAATGGAGCCAGCTCCATTTCGTGGCATCTAAGTGAATGACTTCTCACTCCGATCAGGGCCCCCATGGCGAGATCGCGGGCACCCAGTTTATATGGCGTCCATCAACGCCATATTTCTTGTTTTACCATTTCCTGTACCAGTAGGAAGTAGTAAAACTACCATTTTTTATACCCTTTAGTATTGTTTATACAACACAAAAGGGTGTAAACATGACCATGCACCCTAGCGGTCAAGCTAGGGGAACTCAAAATACGAGTGAAAAAAAAGTTTAAAAGTTTAAATAAAAAGTTAAATATATTACTATTTTAAAATATAATATAATTTATCCCATACACTGAACACTGTAAAAGAAAAAAAAATCCAAATGGCAAAATTGTGTTTTTTGGTCATTTCAGGTGCCCTAAAAATTGGAATATGAGTGATCAGAAAAGTTGCATCTATCCCAAGATGGTACCAATAAAAAGTACATTTTAGCCCGCAAAAAATGCACCCTCATTCAGATCTATGGGTGGAAGTGTAAAAAGGTTATTGGTTGTAGAAAATGGTGCTGCGGTGCAAGTTTCAAAAAAACAAAATGTTTGCATTTTTTTTTACAGTACTATAGCATAAAGCAAATCCTACATGTTTGGTATTGCCAGAATTTTATCAACTTGCAGAATATAGATAAAACATCACATACAGTATACAGAATAGTGAACACCATAAAAACAAAAACCTGTAAACAAAGCACAAGTAAGGTTTTTTTAAACCTTTTGGGACCCACTTGTTTTTTTTCTTGGGGTTTTTCCCAGTGAAAGTTTTATTTTTAGGGTTTGAAGGACACCTTTAGAAATTAAACCTTGCCTGCAAAAAAAAAGCCCTCTTTTTTGTATGAAAACAAAAAAATTAGGGAAATTTGGAAGGCGGGAAAAGGTTAAAAAACAAAATGTTTTAAAACCAAAAAAAA
The DNA here is from genome assembly GCA_025379985.1 of Phyllomedusa bahiana. Classification (NCBI taxonomy): domain Eukaryota; kingdom Metazoa; phylum Chordata; class Amphibia; order Anura; family Hylidae; genus Phyllomedusa; species Phyllomedusa bahiana. Next base: position 17,959 of record JAODAL010024825.1, on the reverse strand, counting down.
AAACGCTTAGTCCTTAAGGGGTTAAAAAAAAATATTTGAAAAAACAAAATAAATAAACCCAAAAATGGGAATAATTTGCTTCAAAAACCAAAATTTCCCTTTTAAAAACCCTTTTCTTTTGGGAATCTTTCCCAACTTTTTGGGGATCCCAAAAATTTTTCCCAGACACCCAACACATGGGGTTTTTAAATTTATATTTTCTGATTTATCTCACAACATTATGAAACCCCTTTTTAAATTTTTTGGAGGCAGTCACTGATAAGCCACAGGATATCACTGGAAAGAGAAATTATCTTTTTTATGACTTTTGGGAATGTGCAGTCGTTATACTCAAAATTTGATCCCCAAAATTAGGTTTAAACAGCCATAAAACATTTTCTTAAAGTGATTCCACATGCCCCCCAAAAAAATTTGTGATTTTTTTTGGAAGGACTCCAAATTTTTCTTTTTATTTTTACTTTTACTATGGGGGGTTACCCCCAAAATAACAGGTTGGCCCCATACGGGGGCCCCATGTGACCCTATTGTATGCCTAACATTGGTAAATTGGCCCTCCTAGGGGAAGTTTAAAATTTAAATCCCAAAAATCTTTTTTCCCAACAACATGAGATTTTATAAAAGATATATCAACAACTTACTTTTTATTTGGGAGGGTTCGGAGGAAACTGCACAAAAATTTATAATTTACCTTAATTCAAACTATCATGATATAAAATTTTCATTTGAGAAATTAAAAAGGGGGGAACCATATTTGCTTTCTTAAAATTTTTAGCACACTTTTTAACAGATGAATGACCCAAAAACCCTTTAACATACAGAGGGACATGACCCAAAACCCGAAATTTTTTTTAAAAACGGGGTTGTTTAAAAGGGGGCTATTTCCCTTTTTCAAAAGGGGAAAATGGGAAGAGAAACTTTATGGTTTAGGCAGTTTTGTATGATAAGAAAAAACTGTATTTCAGATACTCATTACCATTATCTAGCTAAAAAAAAATTAAAAAGGGTTGACCTAAAAGAATAATAAAAGATGCCCAAATAAAAACTTACTCAATGAAAATGCATCACACTAAAAAAAACTCAGGCACAAATTGGAAAAAGATATACAGAGTAATTTTGAAAGCACCATTAAATTTCAACATAGAAAATTTCCCAAAAACCCATCTTTTTTTAACCCTTACCGCCCATTGGACCTTTTCCCCAAAAACTTCTTGTTTGGGAAAGGGGGTTTTCCCCCAACTATTGTTTTTTAGGGTTTTATGCCCATGAGGGTCCGGGAAAGGCTCACAAGGGAGCTTGCTAAATGGGCAGGGGAAACAACCCCGGTTATTACAGCTAGCCTAAAATGCTGTATTCCCCACTAGAGATGGGCAAAATTGATTCTAACGAATGTGGAAATTCATTAGAATTTCCTGGAAAAAAACCGGTTGGGAACGAAGTCGAATTTTGGGGGTTCCCGGGTTAGTGAAACAAAAGTTGTTTTGATGAAAAAAGGGCCCTGCGGGGCACATGGGTTTTACGGGGGAAAAAGCATTGGGGGGAAAAAAGGGCATAGCCTGAATGAAATGTGGAGATGAAGCCAATCAGAGACCGGCGGGATTCTTTGACTTTCCTGCACTATAAAGTCCCGGCGGCCGGGCGCTGGGAGCTCACCCTCCTCTCACTGTTTTGAAACAGGGAAGGTGCTTGGGCCCCGGGTGTTGTGATAGCTCTTACTGAAGAACTGATTTTTATACATTTTTTTTTTGGGGGGTTCAGTTGTCTCAGAGGAAATGTTTTTTAAAGTTCTTATTTCTGTGTTTTGGGGTACTGGGGTCTGAAAATCCCGTGTGGGTCCACTGCAGTACATATACATTTTTAATGCTATATGCTCACAGCACTTTAATTTTTCCAAAGGGGGTTTTAAACCGTTTTCCGTTTTATCATTTTTTAAAAAACCCGGGGTTTTTTACAAAACAAAACCAATTCAATTTTTTGGGTGCTCAAATTTCTTTTTGGGGGCAAATTTACTTCCCAGGGGGGAGTGGTTTTTAGGGGATTTATATAAAAATTTTCCCGTTTTTCCCAATTAAAAAAAGGGGAAGGGTTAAAATTTAAAAATTTTTTTTTCTTGTTTTGTGCGTTTAATTAAAAAACGCCAATTTTTAAAAAGCTACAAAGCTCGGGGGGGGTGGTTTTCTCAATTGTTTGGCGCAATTTAAAATTTTAAGGGGGTTTAAATTTAAACGTTGTTTTTTTTTGGGTGTGGTGACTTTCCCAAAAAACCGTCTTTTTTTTTACCGCCAAAAGAAAAAAAAATTTTCCTTGAGCATAATTCACCAAAACGAAGGTTTAAATTTTCAATTTTTTTTTTTGTTGTGTTTGCGTAAAAAAACCGCCATTGTACCGCTATAAAGGGTCGTAGTTTGTGGGGTTTCTCAAATTGTTTGGCCGCAATTTTCATCCGGGGTTAATTAAGGTTTGTTTTTTTTTCTGTGGTGATTTAAAAAAAAACCCCTTTTTTTCACCCCCAAAAAATTAAAAATTTTTCCCCGGGAGCATAATTTCACAAAGCAAGGTTTAAATTAAAATTTTTTTTCTTGTTGTGTTAGCGTTTTGAAAAAAAAACACGCCCTTTTTAAAATGCTACAAAAGCTCGTAGTTTTTTGGTTTTTCAATTCTTTGCGCAATTTTCATCCAGGGGTTTTTTTAAACGTTTTTTCTGCAGTTGTTTCAGTAAAAGGAAAATTTGTTTTTCCCCCACCACAGAAGAAAATTTTTGTAGATAATTCATTTTTAGAAAATTTTAAATTAAGCCTGTTTTTTGCTTTTATTTCAGTAAAATACACAGAGTTTTTTTTAAAAGGCCTTTTACCGTAACCTTTTTCCCCGCCCCCTTTGTGGAGCGCAATTTTTATCCAAAAGGGTTTCCAAAAAGGGTTTTGGGTTCCTTTGGAGTCAAATAAAAAGGGGGTGTATTTTTCATATAAGATTCTCTTTCAAAACAAACGTGTCTGTACATTTTAGAACAAACAGTAGTTGGCAGAGTGGGACTGGGTTCTTCACCTTTCGGTGGCCGAGGCACCAAAAATTCCCGGCCCAAAGGGCGCGGGCACCCGCAAAAGGGTAGGTGCGAGGGGTCCATCGGGGAGGCCCAAACTGCCCCTGTCATCTAGCGGGCCCTGTGCTGATTAGCCCCAAAGGGTTTTTTGATTGGTTGGGTAGGTCATTTCCCCTTCCCCAGATGAATAACTGAAACCCAGCCCCAAAAGGCGGTGGGAACATCAGCAAAAACCCCTTTGTTGGGGCCAAGGGCCCGGGGGGCGGGGCGGGCCCTCACCTGTCCTCCAAACCCGGGCCCCTTTTCCCCTCGGTTTTTCCCCAGCCCCGGACTTTCTATGTGGGGCTGGGGCTTTAAACGGGCACTAAAAAGGAAGGGGTGAAACCCCCAAATTTTAAAGGGGGGAAAATCGCAGCAATTGGGAAACCCCAAGGGAAAGGGGCCAATATCCCCCGTTTTGCAGTAGGGGGGCAAAAATTAAAAGTTGAGGATGTGGGTGGTCCCCCTGTTGGTTTTGGGGGTGGCTGCCCCCCCGCCCCCTACCATTGTCCCCCCCCGGTTGGGCGCGTCCCAAAAGAAAATTCCCCAAAAAAAAAGATGGTAACCAAAAAATTTACATTAAGATCCCGGGGGCCGGGTGGGGAGGGGAGGTTAAAACTTTATCGTCAGGGGGGAAAGGGGGGGCCAGCTTTCGTGTAAAGGCCAGCCGGGGGCCCGCCCGCAAAATGGGTTGTTTGGGGGGGCCGGGGGCCAGCAGGATAGCAGCAGTGTGAGGGTTTGGGAACCAAGCGGAAAGGGGTTAAAAAAAACCCGCTTCCGGTAAAGGGGGTAGGCGGGGACAGGGGCTCAGCCCAAAGGGGGAAGCGGCGGCAGTAGTCACTCAGTGCGGGCCCTTTGGGGGTTTAAATTTCCCCAACTCGGGGGGTGTGGCAAATTCTTTGCTAAGACCCCCGGAGGAGCCGAAAATGGGTATAAAGTTGAATTTTGTAGGCAGAAAGGGGGGGGTTTAAGCGTGGCCCAGGGGGGTAACGGGTTTGGGAACCCCCGGCCCTGCGTTTAACACATGCAACGGCACCAAACCCGGGGGCCCGGGAGAAACCCTGGCTCAGATGTGTGGTCCAAACCTGCCCCCGGGAGCAACAGCGCAACCCGCGGCCCCGGGCACGGCATGCCCCTTTCGCCCGTCAAGGCTCCACCAAATTGCAGAAGGGAGCTGTTTCTCTTTTTACATATTTTCCCCCGGGCCAGATGCTCTGCTCCCCCCTACTCATGGGCCAGGGAGTGTTCAGCGAGGCGATTGCAAAGAGACAAAAAACCTCCCAAGGTGCAGAAATGGCCGTTTCTCCTGTCCAAGTTGTTGGTGCTGCAGTCCTCCCTTTCCCCGAAAAATCTGTTTTGGGGGGGGGACTGGGGGAAGGGGGGACTACATTCGTGGCCACATGGGGTCCGGTTGGGGGGTGAAAAAGGAGGAGGAGGAGGGGGAAAAGGGGGTTTGGAAACAGAAGGGATTGTCTGGGGGAAATGAGTGGATTTTTTTCCCCGGTGACAAAGGTTTGGGGGGAGCAGGAGCAGCTGGAGGAGGTAGATGGAGATGAGGAAAATGGCCAGATTTACCCCCAAATACCGTGGCATATGTGGAGGTGGAGGAGGGGGCCCCCCGGGGGTCACTTGTGCAGATGGCCCAGCATTTTGATTTCTGGCTAGTGGAAGCCGAAAAGTCAGCATCCGGAAAAAGGGTTTACTTTAGGGGTCTCCACCCTACTGGACCCCTTTTACCGGTCCAAAATGGGAGCCCTTTTTTTTAGTATTGAGAAGGGAGGACAAAAATCCCAAAAACTATAGGGAAAAAAACCTCCATAGTCAGTTGGCCGTTGCTAGGGGCGGGATCATCCCCCCTTGAAAAGGGGGACCGGGGGGTTCTTCAGCGCTCAATTTCTACTGCCGCGGTGCTGGGGGAAGGGGGGGGGGGGGTAGGGCAGTTTCCAGCTCCTCGCGAACCTTTAAATTTGGGGGTCACTGATGAGGGAAACTTCCCTTTAACCCGGGGGCCCCATTTAGGAGGGCAGTTTGCCAGCGCAGCCCGGGGCCCGGAGTAGAAACCCTGAAAAAAAAAGGTGGTGGCCTTTTCCCTTTGGGCAGCACTCTGCCACCCCAGTTAGAAAAGGGTTCCTGGACTACTGGGCAGCCAAATGGATGTGTGGGCCCCCAACTTGCCGAGGGTTTTCAGTGGGAAAAAAAAAGGGGGGGGCCCGCCGGCCGTAGTGGGGCATCAGAAAGGGGTGTTCAGTGCGGCGGGGGGGGTCGTTACCCCAAGGAGAACCCGCTTTGTCCAAGGGGAATTTTGGAAAGACTGACCTTTGTTTAAGATGAATTTTTGGGGCCCGGGGGGATGGACAGGATTTCCAACCCCAATGCCCTTTGGCGTCAGACTACTTTAGCCATGAGCCTCACCCATAAGTGAGGGAAAAGGGGTCTGGGTTTTTAAACTAAATGCCTCGCCACTTTTTGATGCCACCACCCCCCTGATGCCACACCCTTTTGTGGAAATTTCTCCATCTGCCCAAACCATCTTTACCAAGGGGCTGGGTATTGCCACCCCCCCTCCCAAAACCTTTTCATTTTTCCACGTCTTAAAACCCCATGCTGCCCGTTGTTGTTGGGGGAAAAGGGCATTCCACAGTGTCAAATTTTGCCACTCTCGGACCTCATTTCTGTTGCTCCCGCCGCCGTCCCCCCACTCTTTGTCTTGTTTCCAATCTTTTGGCCCACTCCAGTTTTTGCCCCCCAGAATGTCATTTTTTGTCCTGTCTGACCCCCTGCTGTGCCACCGTAAACCCCCAATCTCTGTCATTGTCCCACTCTGTTCCCTTTTCCCATTTTTTTCCCACCCCCGGAATGTGATTGTGCCACGTTGACCTCATGCTGCTGCGTGGCTGTCCCAGCCCCAGACCGTGTCATTGTGCCCTCTGTGGCCTTTTTCCTGTTTGTGCCACCTCTAGAATGCCCATGGCCACTGTCTGACCTCTTTGCTGTGTGTGGTGCTGCCGTGCCCTACACACTTTCATTGTCCATGTTTCCCATGCTGCTCCCCCGTCACCTTCCTCTCTGTCATTGTGCCCCTCTGTGGCCCCTACTACTGTTTGCCACCTCCAGAATGTCATTGTACCAACTTTCTGACCTTATGCTGCCGCCGTGACCTACACACTTTGTCTTTGTGCCACTGTCTGACCTCATGCTGCTGCTGTGGCTGTGCTGTGACCAAACCACTGTGTCATTGTCCCACTCTGTTGCCTACTCCTGTTTTTGCCACCTCAGAATGTAAATTGTGCCACTGTCTGACCTCATGCTGCTGCTGTGGTGCTGCCGTGATTACACACGTGTCATTGTGCCACTGTATGACCTCATTGCTGCTGCTGTGGCTGCTGCCGTGCCCTACACACTCTGTCATTGTGCCACTGTCTGACCTCATGCTGCTGCTGTGGCTGCTGCCGTGACCTACACACTGTGTCATTGTCCCACTCCGTGGCCTATCCTGTTTTTGCCACCTCTAGAATGTCATTGTGCCACTGTCTGCCCTCATGCTGCTGCTGTGGCTGCTGCCTGTGCCCTTTACACACTATGTCATTGTGCCACTGTCTGACCTCATGCTGTTGCTGTGGCTGCTGTCGTGACCTACACACTCTGTCATTGTGCCACTGTCTGACCTCATGCTGCTGCCGCGTCACCTCCACTCGCTGTCATTGTGCCACTCTGTGGCCTACTACTGTTTTGCCACCTCCAGAATGTCATTGTGCCACTGTCTGACCTCATGCTGCTGCTGTGGCTGCTGCCGTGACCTACACACTGTGTCATTGTGCTACTGTCTGACCTCATGCTGCTGCTGTGGCTGTTTGCCGTGACCTACACACTCTGTCATTGTGCCATGTCTGACCTCATTCTGCTGCTGTGGCTGCTGCCCTGACCTACACACTGTGTCATTGTCCCACTCTGTGGCCTACCCCTGTTTTGCCACCTCCAGAATGTCATTGTGCCACTGTCTGACTTCATGCTGCTGCTTCTGGCCGTGACCTACACGCTCGGGTCATTGTGCCACTGTCTGCCCTCATGCTGCTGCTGTGGCTGCTGCCATGACCTACACACTGTATCATTGTCCCACTCTGTGGCCTACTCCTGTTTTTGCCACCTCCAGAATGTCATTGTGCCACTGTCTGACATCATGCTGCTGCTGTGGCTGCTGCCGTAACCTACACACTGTGTCATTGTGCCACTCTTTTGGCCTACTCCTGTTTTGCCACCTCCAAAATGTCATTGTGCCACTCTCTGACTCATGCTGCTGTGGCTGCTGCCATCACTGATGTTCCCCCTGAGGCCCTCAGCTTGTTTTTTTCCAGCTGTCCGCTGTCATGACTTTTCAGGCAACATTCCGCTTCAGTTTTTGGTCAGTTTTGCCCTTTAAGTGCCCAGGGGTTTTTTAAGGAAGCGATTCTAAGAGGGGGCGGCAGTCATGTGCGGTCATATAAAACAAACATTGTATGAAGCCCAAACCAGTCCCTTGAAATTTTAAGCATGGCAAAATGTTCTACAGACCTGCGGGCTTGTGCACCCTGGAAAAAGCTGTTTTTAAGTGATTCATCCCAAAGTAATTCGGAAACAAAGTTATTTTTTGTGGGAAATTGGGCGAAGGAACAAAACCAAATTTTTGGAAAAATTACCATCCTAATTGCCCCCCAGGGAGAGAACCCCTTAGCCTGGATTTTTTTGGGATGGGGAAACTAAGAAAAGATTAATAACAATTATAATAAAAATAAAATTTAAAGTATGCATATTTGGTATTGCCGCATATGTAACGACCTCTCCTAGAAATCTGTCACATTTTTTAACCTGCACGGTTAACTCCATAAACCCCACCCCACAAAAAAAAAACAGTAACAGAATTGCGATTTTGCAATCCCACAGCACATAAAATGGAATAAAAAGCAATCAAAAAGTTGTTTAAATGCCAAAGTGATACCAATGAAAATGTCAGCTCAGTACCTTACCAAAAATTTTCTAGGAAAATAAAAAGTTATCAGAAGATATCGATGCATAAATATTATTTTACATAATAAAACTATTAATTTTAAGCGCTTCAACATAAAAAGACTATATAAATTTGGTATCGCCATAATCATATAACCCACAGAGTAAAACTAACTTTTCATATATACTGCACGGTGAGTGCTGCTAAAAGTAAAAAACACTACTAAAATTGCAGTATTTTCTTCCCTCAAGCCGATTAAAAACCGGATTTAAAAGCAATCAAAAAGATTCTTCCCCAAAAAAAGGATATCAATAAAAATGTTTATTCATCACCCAAAAACCAAGCCCATTCACAGAAAGATAAAAAAGTTATGGCTCTCAGACTATGGCAATGCAAAGAGGTGTCTTCCTTTTTGAATAAAAGTGTTTTTACTATGTAAAAGCAGTAAAACCTAAAAAAAAAAAAAAAAAATAGGTATCGCTGTAATCATATTGACCTACTAAAGCTAGCATGTCATTTATACCACATGGTGACCACTGTGAATTATAAAAATAAAAAACAGTACCAGGATTGCTGTATTTTGCTCAAAACGCCTCACAAAATCCTTGATATAAAGTGATCAAAGCATCATATGAAAACCATAATGATACCAATAAAAACATGAACTCATCCCGCAAAAAACAAGCTACATATACAAAAAATTAAAAAGTTATGGCTATCAGATTATGACGGCATAAAAACGAAATCTTTTATAAATGCATTTCTATTGTGTTAAAGTAGTAAAACATAAAAGCTATAACATTTATATTATTGTAACTGTACTGACTCGCATACTAAAGTCATCACATCATTTATACTACACAGCGAATTCTGTAAAAATGAAGCCCAAAAAACAATGGCGGAACTGCATTCCACCTACCCTACATTTTCATGGCCCAATGCTAAAAAAAACACCTGTGTAACACCTGTCCACACGAAATACACAATACACCCCTAGATGAGATCCATGATGGGGTGACTTCTGGAAGGTTTTCACCTTTAAGGGCTTTGCAAATGTAACATGACCTCAACCAAAATCTGAGTTATAAAAGACAAATAGCACTGCCTCCCTTGTATGCCCTGCCATGTGCTGAAGCAGCATTTTGCGCCCACATATAGTATATTACTGAAATTGCATACAAAATTTTGGGGTGCTTTTTTGTTCCAGGGTTCCGTGTAAAAATCAAACATTTTCAGGTAAAATTGCAGATTGTTAGAAATTTTTTTTTTCATTTTCAGTCTAACGCTAAAAAAATTTGTGAAACACCTGTGGGGTTGGTATACGCACTACACCCTTAGATATATTCCTTCCAGGGTGTAGTTTCTATGGTAGGGTCTTTTTAGGGGTGTTTAATAAGTTTTAGCACCTTAGGGTGTCTATAAAACTGTAATGGCTCCTACAGAAAATCGTAATGAAAATGAGACCTCAGAGTTCAGTAGGTGTTCCTCCTATTCTGAGGCTTGTGAATGAGTCAAATAGCACACTAGGGCCACGAATGGGCTATTTCTAAAAACATCGGAATCAATATTAAGTTGTATTTCCTTAGTCACATCTTCTGTGTTCCAGTGAATAATGGATAAAAATTTAACATCTGCAAGAAAAGTGAAATTTTATCTCCACTATGCTTAAATATCTACAATACACCTAATGGGTTAATAAACTTCCTAAATGTTGTTTTGAATATTTTAAGGGGTGTGGTTTCTTAAATATAGTCATTTATAGGGGTATCTAACGTACAGGCCCCTAAAAGCCACGCCAGAACTGGACTGGTCCTTAAAACAATCAATGTTGAAAATTTTCTTCAGAATGTGAAAAATTACTATAAAGGGCCACATGTATTAAACAGTTTTGGTCTAAAACTTACTTTTTTCCCCATAGGTTTCTATGATCAAAAAAGTGAGCTTTAGACCAAAACCGTTTCATACATGTGGCCCTAAATTTCTAAGCTCCCCAATGTCGTAATAAAATAAAAAGACAATTAAAAAATTAAGCCAACCTATCTTGACGTGCATGCAGAAATTTTTCCAGATTTTCACATTTTTATTCAGGATTGTATGGACCAACATTTCTTACTAATGTAAACCACAATGCACAAACAACCTCCAATATCAGTAGCACACTACTAACACTAAAAAGCTATCAAAAGGCACATAAGAATTTTTGGAAAAGCATTTCTGCTACTTAGAATACATGAAAAAATTTTGAGGTTCTTAGTTCACATTTTTGATCAAAACTGCTTAAGCTCACCTCCTAATCAGAAAGGAGACCTCAATACAGGTGGGAACCTACTCTAACATTACCTCTCTTAGTGCCTGTTCAGACCCACACATTTCAGGGAGAGAAAGTTTCGGCTACTGTGGCAGTAACATACAAACACAATCCAATATCAGTAGCACACTACTAACACGAAAGAACTATCAAAAGGCACATAGGAATTTTTGGAAAAGCATTTCTGCTACTTCGAATACATGAAAATCAGTAAAGAGACCTACTCTAACGTTACCTCCCTGAACAGGCACTTAGAGAGGTAACGTTAGAGTAGGTTCCCACCTGTATTGAGGTCCCCTTGCTGACTGGGAGGTGGGCTTAGGCAGTTTTGATCAAAAATGTAAAGTAAGAAATTAAATTTTTTTTAATGTATTCTAAGTAGCAGAAATGCTTTTCTAAAAATTCCTATGTGCCTTTTGATACTTCTTTAGTGTTAGTAGTGTGCTACTGATATTGGATTGCGTTTGTATGTTATTGCCACAGTGTGGCACCTATGCTCATTTTTTTCAAAAAGGTTTTTTGGATGTGCAGAACCAAATATCATTTTTTAAACCACAATGTGTCACAAGAAAACTATCTTTGAATCACATGGATATGTAAAAGTATCAAAAAGTTATTCCCACATGAATTGAAACTTGACAGATTTCAAAAATGGTTAGGATATGTTCACACGGCTTATTATGGAACGTATTTGCGCACACATTTGGCTGCGTATTGCAATTTATACGTGTCGAAATGCGCGCCGCAATTTCGGTGATTTATAGCGCTCAAAGAGAGCCATGAATTACGCGTCGTCTCCCCGGGCCTACATTACGATTAGAGATGGGCGAATTTCTCAAAAATTCGATTCGCCGACTTTCCCGACAAAATTATTTTCGTCCCGAATTAATTCGGGACGAATCGCGTTATAAAAACAGCTATTTCCTGGCTGCACAGAGCCTGTAGGGTGCTGTAGAACATTGTGCCATGCTTAAATATGCAGAGGGAGCTTGGTTTTGTCTTTATACAATGTTGGGTTTTAGTATGACACACACATGATTGCTGCCGCTCTTAGAATCACATCACTCTAAAATTCCCTGGGCACTTACGGGGGCAAAACTGACCAAAAAACTGAAGCGGGAAAGCAGCCTGATAAAGTCATGGCAGCCCGAGCTGGAACAAAACAAGCTGAGGGCTAAGATACTACGATAGCGTCAAAGGACCCTGTAGTAGGTTACTGGAGCCGCCACAAATCGCAGCACAGTAAAGGGACGATGGCAATAGCCACGCCAGGGAGCAGAATCGAAGTAGGTCCTGGTTTTCACCAGAGCCTGCCGCAAAGCGGGACGGACTTTCTGCATCGGGAGTCTACCAGGTCATTACCACTGACGTGACTTGCTTGCGGTGGCAGCCGAGATGTAGCGGGGTACAAAATCGTAAGGCAAACTCGGAGTCGGGGACAAGTGTAAGGTCAGGACAGCCGGCAAGGATCGTGTTCAAGAGTCGGAGGCAAGAGGTACGGTACACAGATATGATAGATAAGACTCAGGGAAACGCTTTCTCTATAGGCTCTAAAGATCATTATTATTTATTTCATAGTCTCAGATGCGGTTTTTCCTGTCTGTAATTTGGACATATGATTCACATTCTTCATACTGATGAAGCTCATCCAAAGCCAGTTTTGCAGCATTTGCTTTTGCTTCCCATTCCATTCCATCACTAATGGCACCGAATGCAAAATAAGCACCTAAAACATTCCCTATAGTTAGGGTCTCTTTAAGTTCAAGTATGCTGCATTTGAACAAATTGGTGTCACGCAGAAACTGGATTCAAACTACCACGTTTATACTTCATAATAAACTGCTTTGGAACTTTTTTAGGTATTAATGATGAAGCTGATGGTGCTAGAATTGCCTTGGCCAAAAATGACAGAGTGTAGAGGACACGGCAGCAGCCACAGCAGCAGCATGAGGTCAAACAGTGGCACAATGATATTCTCAAGGTGGCAAAAACAGGAGTAGGCCACTGAGTGGCTCAATGACAGAGTGTAGAGGTCACGGCAGCAGCCACAGCAGCAGCATGAGGTCAGAGATTGGCATAATGACACAGTGTGGAGGTTACGGCATCAACAGCAGCAGCAGCATGAGGTCAGAGAGTGGCACAATGACACAGTGTGGATTTCACAGTATCAACAGCAGCAGCAGCATGAGGTCAGACAGTGGCACAATAACAGAGTGTGGAGGTGGCACAAACAGGAGTAGGCCACAGAGTGGCACAATGACAGAGTGTCGAGGTCACGGCAGCAGCAGCATGAGGTCATAGAGTGGCATGATGACACAGTGTGGAGGTGGGTGACAATACCAGCCCTTGGTAAAGATGGTGGTAGGCAGATGGAGAAACTGGCAGCAAATGTGTGGCATCAGGTGGGTGGCGGCATCAGAATAGAGGCTGAGGCAGGTAGTTTGAATCCAGACTCATTTCTCAAAGTTTTGGTGAGGCCTCATAGCTGATGTAAACTGACGCCTACGGCATTGGTGTGTGGAAATCCTGGCCGATCCACACCTGATTCATCTTGAAAAAGGTCAGTCGTTCCACATTTCCGGTGGACAAACGGGTTCTCCTTGGGGTAACGATGGCCCCTGCCGCACTGAACACCCGCTCTGATGCCACACTACTGGTGGGGAAGGACAGCTTCTCCACTGCAAACTTGGTGAGTTGCGGCCACTCATCCAGTTTGGCTGCCCAGTAGTCCAGTGGATCTTCTAACTGGGGTGGCAGAGTGCTGTCCAAGTAGGCCACCACCTGTTGGTTCAGGGTCTGCTCCAGGTCCTGCTGCTGCTGGCGACTGCCCTCCTCACTAGGCGGGTGACGTAAGCTGCTCATCAGCGACTCCAGACTTAGATTGCTGCTGATGGAGCTGGTGCTGCTCCTACCCCTCACCCCCACCCCCCCCATCCCACAGCAGCCATGGCAGGGGTATTTGAGCGCTGAGGAACCACGCGGGAAGACCGGGTAGAGGATGGACCATGCTGCACATAGGCAAACAGACAATGGAGGATTTCTCTATAGTATGTGAGTTTGTCCTCCCTCTCAGCAGCTGGAAGCAAGGGTCCAAGAGGGTGGAGAGCTGGAAGTCATCCCTCTGCCGGATGGTGACTATTTGGCTGTCACTAACCAGGTGAATCAGCATGCTGCGGGCCATGTGCGCAAGTGACTCTGAGGGGCTCCCTGCCTCCATCTCTACTGTATACTGCCACGGTGCATGGGGGTCATCTGCCTCGTCTTCCTCATCTCCATTTACCTCCTCCAGCTGCTCCAGCTCCTGCGCTCCTGTCACCTGGGTAGAAAAACCACTAATTTCACCAGACAATGCTTGTGCTCCAATGTCCTCCTCCTCCTCCTCCACTTCAATCCCCACCGGACTCATGTGGCCACGAGATGTAGTCGCCACGTCTCCAGTCCCCTGCTCAGACAGATTTTTCAGCATCTGTTCCAGGACATGAAGCAGTGGAATGACGTTATTCATCCCGAAGTCCTGGAGACTGACAAATAACGTCGCCTCCTCAAACTGCCTCAGCAAACGGCAGGTGTCATGCATGAGCTGCCACTGGCTGACATCAAAGTTACACAGGGGTGTACTCCTGTCTGCCTGGATCATCAAATAATTGTTAATTGGCTTTCTCTGTTCATACAGTCGGTCCAACATGTGCAGGCTGGAATTCCAACGGGTGGAAACATCGCATATCAGAGTGTGTTGGGGAGGCCGTTCTGCCGCTGTAACTCGAGGAGGGTGTGCCTGGCTTTGTAGGAATGGATGAAGTATGGTTTCCTGACCATTTTCAGAATCTTCTGAAGATCGGTGGAAGACTTCAGGAACCTTTTCACAACCAGATTGAACACGTGCGCCATGCAGGGCGCATGAACCATCGCTGCTCGGTGCAGCGCAGACACCATATTTCTCCCATTGTCTGTCACCATGGTTCCGATTTGCAGTTGGCGTGGAGAAAGCCACACATCGATTTCGTGCTGCATGACGTGGAGCAGTTCCTCCCCTGTGTGACTTTGTTTGCTGAGGCAAGCCAGGTGTAGAACAGCGTGTAGAACTGCGTGACACCGCTTTACCCTACACATGTGGTATGATGGAGCAGTACTTGTGGAGGCTGAGATGGTGGTGGTGGTGGAGGAGGAGGCAGACATTGTCGCAGGAGCAGCAGTTTGACAACGTGGAGGAGAAAGTGACGTCTTCTGTCCAAGTTGTTGGTGTGGCTGGACAGGAAGCACATTCACCCAGTGGGCCATAAAGGACATGTACTGGCCCTGACCGTAGTTACAGCTCCACACGTCCGCGCTGCCGTGCACCTTGGAACAAATCGATAAGCTCAAGGACTGGCCCACCTTCTGTTCTACAAATTTGTGAAGGGCTGGTACTGCCTTTTTGGAAAAGAAATTACGGCTTGGAACTCTCCACCTCGGATCAGCACAAGCCATTAGTTCTCTGAACGGTGCAGAGTCCACCATTTGGATAGGGAGGGACTGCAGTACCAACAACTTGGACAGGAGCACGGTCAGCTTCTGCACCTTAGGATGGTTGGACTCATACTGTTGTCTTTTTGCAATCACCTCATTGAACGACTGCTGGCGCCATGAGTAGCGAGGAGCAGGAGCATCTGGACCAGGAGACGATGGCAAAGAGATACAGTTCCCTTCTGCAGAGGTGGTGGAGCCTTGACTGGCTGAAATGGTATTTGTGCCACTGGGCGCTGCTGCTGCTGTTGCTGCGGCGGCAGGATGGACCACCATATCTGAGCCACGTTTCTCCCAGGCCACCGGATGGTGACGCGGCATGTGTTGATCCAGAGCCATGGTGCCAATGTTAGCTCCCTGGCCACGCTTCAATTTCTGCCCACAGATTCTACATATACCATATTCGGCTCCTCCGGTGTCTTAGCAAAAAACTGCCACACCGCTGAGCAGCTGATTTTACCGCTAACGCTCCGCACTGAGTGACTACTACCACCGCTGCCTCGCTGAGCCCCTGTGCCGCTACTTTCTTGGACCTGCAAAGCGGCTTTTCTATGCCGTGGCTGTTTGGCTCCTGACCTCGCATTGCTGCTACCCTGCTGACTCACGGCCACACTACCCACTTGCTGGCTGCCTGACGCGCAAGCTGACGCCCTCTTCTCCTGACGATGATGAAGCCCTTGCTTCACCCGGCTCCCGAGGTCAGTCGGTTATATCATCATCGATTATTGTTGGATCTTCACTGCTGTTCTCCTCAACGGTCTTGGTATGCAGAGGCTGACCCCTCACAACATGACCTCCCATGCCACTCTCCACATCCATACTTTGCCGCCAACTGCAAGAAACAGGGGATATCGGCCCCATTCCATCGCTGCCAAGTAGCTGCTGACTGTCAACAAATTGTTCATCCTCCTGCATAGTGGCGCTGAGCCCAGACCACATAGTAGATTTCTGGCTGAGGGAACCGGACGGGACGGAGGCGGGTTGAGGACAGGTGAGGGCCGCTGACCTGCTCCAGGACCATACCAACTAAGGTTTGTGTCTGACCTTCCCACCGACTCTTGGATGAGGTTGTCAGATGTCATCTGGGAGGAAGTAGATGACCTAGTCAACCTATCAAGAATCCTTGGGTTGCTGGTCAACACATGGCCGCTAGATGACACCGGCAGTTCTGGCCTCACCGAGTGACCCCTGCTGCGACGTCCCCTTACTGTGCTGCAACCAGGGGCGTAGCTACAGGGGGTGCAGCGGTAGCAGTCGCTACCGGTCCCAGCGGCCTGAGGGGGACCAAAAGCCCTCCTGCCACATAAGAAGATACCAGCATTGTAAATGGTGCATACTAACTGGGGGACCCCTTTCACTTTTCGCACCAGGGCCCAAGAGCTTGAAGTTACGCCTCTGGCTGCAACCTGTGCCTGCTCCAGGAATGTTTTTGCCACTGCCACTCGCATGTGAAGAGCCTGCCACCTCTCTTTCTGACATACTGTTTGATCAAAAATTTACAGACTCTGTGTAAAAACGCTGTGTATTATACTGACTACAAAAGCACAAACACGCTTAATTAACCCTTGGATATAAATTATGCTACAGAAGTCAACAGGAAAGATTTACTCGTCTTTGGCGTTTAAAAACATGGTTTATTTTACTGACTAAAAAAGCACAAACACGCTTAATTAACCCTTGGATATAAATTGCGCTACAGTAATCACCAGGAAAAAATTAACTGGTATGTGGGGTGTAAAAACGGTGTGTATTTTACTGACTACAAAAGCACAAACAGGCATAAATATCCCTTGGACATAAATTGCGCTACAGAAATCACGAGAATAAAAATAACTGGTATGTGGCGTGTAAAAACGCTGTGTACTTTACTGACTACAAAAGCACAAATAGGCTTAATTAACCCTTGGTTATAAATTATGCTACAGAAATCACCAGGAAAAATTTACTTGTCTTTGCCATTTAAAAACACAGTTTATTTTACTGACTACAAAAGCACAAACATGCTTAATTAACCTTTGGATATAAATTGCGCTACAGAAATCACCAGGAAAAAATTTACTGGAATGTGGCGTGTAAAAACGCAGTTTCTTTTACTGAATACGAAAGCACAAACAGGCTTAGACAACCCTTGAATATTCAATGTGCTCCACAACTGACCAGATGGCATTAAAATGTAAATGGAGCAGAATTGGACCCACACTGGACTTCAATTACAATACCCCACAAACTGAATCAAAATTATAACGGAAGAGGAGCAGTCTCTGATAAAAGCAGTGACACTCCCCTCCCCCCTCCAAAAAATCGCTGTTAAAAACAAATTTCTTTTGTGTGAGATCTATGTAGCAAGTTGCAGCACGGCACAACAAGAGCAGTGTGAGCAGCCATCGTCGCGTCCGGACTTATATAGTGCGGTGACGTCACAGAATCCCGCCGGTCTCTGATTGGCTTAGTCTCTGCATATGTCATTGAGGATGTTCCTTTCTTCCTCCCAAAGTTCTGTGCCCCATGTAACGCCATGTGCTTGCGGCCATTTTATCAATTAAAAACACGCTTCGTTCCCACGAATTACCCCAAACTTCTATTTCGTGCAGAATCGAAGTTTTCCTGAAATTCTAAACGAATTCCACTTCGTTAGAATCAATTTGCCCATCTCTAATTACGATCTTAATGTACGCCCGGGGAGAGAAGTGACATGTCAATTGTTCGCTCCGTTTAAGCGCCACTGACAATGCATGTGAATGGGGCCAGCCGTGGGCCTCCCCTCCCCATGCTTTAGTAGTACGCGCTGATTACAACTGGCTGCAGTTGTAAGGGGTTAAACACTGGAATTTCATGTGGACGGACCCAATTCTAGCCTCACATATATCAAAAACCTCAAAAATCACTTACAGTAAAAAAGTTGCTCCATCGATTATGCCGACACCAGTCATACGACACATTAGAAAATGGAACATTCCTATGCAACCAATCCACTTGTAAATGTTGCAAAGAACTGTCCAGCTGCAAAAAATTCAAATCCACAAGTGTGGGTACACAATTTCAAATTCACTCTCATGTAACTTGCACTTCCACATACGTAATAAACTAACAA
>JAODAL010024824.1:0-59807 GCA_025379985.1 Phyllomedusa bahiana | reverse complement strand
TTTGTCCTTTTTGTTTTTTTTTGGGGATTTTATACCCAAAGGGGTTCCCCCCAAAGGGCCTTTTTTGGGGGTTTCCCAATTTGGAGTCAAAACCCAGGGTTGTGTATTTATCATTATCCCCGAAAAATTTTCATTAAACAAAATTCTTTAAAATTTTTTAGAAAAAACAGTATTTTTCCGCCCAGGAGAGGTGACATGCTTTTTCACTTTTGCAGTGGCATTTGGCAAAAAACATTCCCTGGAGCGGGCCCACAGGTCCCTCACATTTAAGGGGGAAACGTAAAACGGGCAGGTTCACTCTGTGGGGGCCAGAACGGGCCAGTGTTTTTAGGGCCCGTGGGTTTCAGAAAACCCAAGGGTTTTTTTGGTTTGGTTGAGTAGGCCCATAAAATTTTCCCCCCCAAGGGCCCAACTGAAAACCCCTGGGCCCCAACGTTCGGTGGGTTCTTTCAGATCAACTCTTGTTGGAAATGGCCCGGGAACTGGTCAGGGGGGCCCTCCCCGTCCTCAACCCGCTCTGTCCGGTTTGGGTTTTCCCCCACAGCCAGAGAAACTAGTATTTTGGTCGGGGGCCCCAAGCCCATTTAAAAATCGAGGACGAAAAATTTTGGGACTAAAAAATAAATAAAAAAATAAAAAATCGTTGAGCCTTTTAAGAAAGCGTTTCCCCTTCGGGTTTCGCCCCTGTCCAATTCCCTGTACCCGTCCCTTTTGGGACCCGAACCAAACCGGGCCGCCGCAAGAAAGTCAAAACAGGGGGGTAGCGCCCTTTGAAAGATCCACCCCCGGGGGGGCGGCGGGCTCTGGGGGAAAAAAGGGGGAACCAATTTTGGGTTTTCCGCCCCCTGGCGGGGCTATTTGCCAATCATTGTCCGTGACAACCTGAAAGCAGTAGAATGACTTTAAAGGGGCCTGGGGGCAAAAGGAGGGGGGGTCACGCTTTGACTCCCACTGGCCGACTTTAAAAATTTAACAAAAGGGGGTTTTCCCTGTTTTGGGGGGGTTTCATTAAATAATCTTAAATTTCCCCTTTTCTCTATTCATAAAAATCTTTCCCAAAACTTTGGGGCTGGAATTCCCCAACTTTTTGGAATTGTCAAATTCAGCCTAGGGTTTGGGGGGGGGGGCCCGGGCCCTGCCATGCAGCTTAAAGGAGGGTGTTTTTTGGCGGTTTTTTAATAATGGGCCTAAAAGGTGCATCCCCAAATTTCCCTGGCCTTTTTTTGGAAGGGTCTTGAAAGATGGGTTTTAAAGGACTTGAACAACCAGATTGGAACATTTTTGCCATGCGGGAGCTAAATTCAGGCCCCCCCCCTAACAGCGCGGACACCATTTTTCTTTCCATCGTCTGTCACAAGGTTCAAAATTTTCGGGGTTTGG
Organism: Phyllomedusa bahiana; assembly: GCA_025379985.1. Taxonomy (NCBI): domain Eukaryota; kingdom Metazoa; phylum Chordata; class Amphibia; order Anura; family Hylidae; genus Phyllomedusa; species Phyllomedusa bahiana. Next base: position 58,427 of record JAODAL010024824.1, on the reverse strand, counting down.
TGGTGGAAAAAGGCCACAAAATCGAGGGTAAAATTTGGCATAAACCCGGAGCTTTTCCCCCTGCGTTTGACTTCTTCCCCAGGGGAATAATCTGTCCATTTGGGAATTCACAAAAATCGTTAATGGCCTTTTCCCCTGTTCTTAAATTTCCCCCCCCTTGTTCCAAAATTTCCCCCTTGTTTAATATTTTTTATTTGTTTTAAATTTATTCAATTTTCCCCTTTTTCAAAAAAATTTCCCCGGGTTAAAATTTATTTTATTCCTTTTTCACCCAATTTTCCCCCCTTTTGGGTTTAAATTAATTTTTCCCCCTTTTTAATTTTTTAAACCCCGGGTTTATAATTTTTTCCCCCTCTTTTCAAAAAAATTTCCCCTTTTTATTATATTTTCCCTTTTTCATCCTTTTCCCCCCCTGTTTCAAAAATTTTCCCCCCCCGTTAATATATTTTTATTTTTTTCCCTAATTTCCCCCTGTTATAGTTCCCCCCTTTTCCCTTTTCCCCCTTTTTTTTAAATTTTTAATTTATTCCTGTTCACCCAATTTCCCCCCGTTTTAATTTCCCCGGGTTGCCCTTTTGCCCCCCGACTTTTCTGCTAAATACCTGCCCCTCAAATTTCTCCCCCGCCTGCCCTGACCTTTTGGGGCCTTGACCTTTGACAACGAGTTTCCCAACTTACGATTACCTGCTGCACCTTTCATTTTGCCCCCCGGAAAGGGAAGGTTCCCACCAGGGAAAGGCCCCTGGTAGGACCCCCCCGGAAAGGGGAAAAAAGTGAAAACCGGGCCCCTATTAAAACCCCCGCTCCCTGGCGGGGGCCGGGCTACCCCGATTGCGGGGGGCCCGGGGCAGGGGCCCAAATCCCCCGGGTAAATTAAAAATGGCAAAAAGAAAAAGGCCCCAAAGGGTTTCCCCCCCCATTTCCCTTTAAATTTGGTTTGCAGGTCCACCACTTAAAAAAAAGGGGGGAAACTGCAGTCCCCACCAGTACCACCAACTTGGACGGGAGCCGGTCGGCTTTTGCACTTAGGGATGGAAAGCGAAATACTGGTGCCCTTTGGAAACCCGGTCTTGGGGGGGAAACCGACTGGGGCACCATGAGGGGCCCGAGGAGCAGGATTTATCGGGGCCCGGTTTAAGATGATGAAAATAAAACAGGGAGTTGTCTTGGGGCAGAGGTGGTAAAACCTTGACTAATAAAAATGGGAGGGTGTGCCCCCCTGGGTGTTGGCTGCTGTTGGGAAAGGATGGCCCCCACAATCTGAAACACGTTTTTAGGTAAATGCATAAATTTTAAAAGCGGGGGGCCGGGTGCCAACGTTGGGGTTCCCCCGGGTTTCGTTTTAAATTTTCCCCAAGGGAATTTACATATAGTTTTTTTCGCCCCCCTCTGGTGTCCGTCAAAAAATTTGGCACCCCCGCCCCCGGGGGTAGGTGATTTTACCCCCAAAAAGGTTTCCCGCACTGAGGGCCCCAAAACCAGGGCCCCCCCGGGGACGTCACGCCCCTAAAAAACCCTATTTCTCCGGGAAACCCCGGCTAAAAAGGGCTATTTTTACTTTGCTGATTCTCAGTCCAAAATTTCCACCCAACCAAAATTTTTTAGTCACCACTCCCTGTTTAAACCTTTTACCTTTCCCTTAAAAAGCGTACTACTTTGTTTTCAATCATATTAAAATCATCCCCCAACATTTTCCTCCCCCATTTAGATGTTTTGTTTTTGAAAAAGGCTTTTTTTGGCCGAAACGTCGCTACATTTTAAATTATTAACTAAGGGTAAAAAAACTTTTTGAGTGAAATTTTTAAAAAAGTATAAAGTTGACCTCCTTTTAGTGTCAAATAAATCCCTTTCTTGAAATTATAAAACCCAATCGGTGTGCAGTGGATATTTCTTACTCCCCTGCTGACTCCCGGCCACATCCCCGACCGGGCCCGGACGGGCCCGGGGGAAAAAACCCCGGACTTTCCCCGGGCGGGCCGCTGGGGTGGGCGCGGGGCCGGCTCGGAGGGGGCCCCCAGGGGGCCCCCCGGGGGGCCTTTTGTTTCCCTTTTTTCCCCCCCCCCCCGGGGGGGCGCGGATTCCCGGGCGCACGAACGGGGGCCCCCCCCCGTACAGGCAGCAGCCTGGGGTTTGGAAACCGGGGAAACTATGATCCCGTCTGTTCAGCTCCCAGGAGGCCGCGGGCCAGGCGCGCAATGTGATGACGTCATCGCGCGCCTGCTCCGCGGCAGCCACTCGGGTGAGAGCGGCTGCTCCGGACGGACTTGGAGAAGTGGAGGGAAAGACATCAGGTGAGTAAGATCTTTATTTATATATTTTTTTTAACTACTTACTGCCCCTGCCTGGCTATACACCCCTGGCCCTGCCTGGCTATACATCCCTGGCCCTGCCTGGCTATACACCCCTGGCCCTGGCCCTGCCTGGCTATACACCCCTAGCCCTAGCCCTGCCTGGCTATACACCCCTGGCCCTGCTTGGCTATACACTCCTGGCCCTGGCCCTGCCTGGCTATACACCCCTTTCCCTGGCCCTGCCTGGCTATACACCCCTAGCCCTTCTTGGCTATAAACCCCTGGCCCTGGCCCTGCCTCGCTATACACCCCTAGCCCTTCTTGGCTATAAACCCCTGGCCCTGGCCCTGCCTGGCTATACGCTCCTGGCCCTGGCCCTGTCTGGCTATATACCCCTGGCCTGCTGGCTATATACCCCTGTCCCTGCCTGGCTATGCACCCCTGGCCCTGCCTGGCTATACATCCCTGGCCCTGCCTGGCTATACACCCCTGGCCCTGGCCCTGCCTGGCTATATACCCCCTGGCCCTGCCTGGCTATACACCCCTGGCCCTGGCCCTGCCTGGCTATACACCTCTGGCCCTGGCCCTGCCTCGCTATACACCCCTGGCCCTGCCTGGCTATAAACCCCTGGCCCTACCTGGCTATATACACCTGGCCTTGCCTGGCTATACACCCCTGGCCCTGGCCCTGCCTGGCTATACACCCCTGGCCCTGCCTGGCTATACACCCCTGGCCCTGCCTGGCTATATACCGCTGGCCCTGCCTGGCTATACACCCCTGGCCCTGGCCCTGCCTGGCTATACACCCCCTGGCCCTGCCTGGCTATTTACCCCCTGGCCCTGCCTGGCTAAACACCCCTGGCCCTGCCTGGCTATATACCCCCTTGCCCAGCCTGGCTATATACCCCCTGGCCCTGCGTGGCTATATACCCCTGGCCCTGCCTGGCTATATACCCCCTGCCCTGCCTGGCTATATACCCCTGGCCCCTCCTGGCTATACACCCCCTGGCCCTATCTGGCTATACACCCCCTGGCCCTGCCTGGCTATAAACCCCCGGGCCCTGACTGGCTATACACCCCCTGGCCCTGTCTGGCTATATACCCCCTGGCCCTGCCTGGCTATATACATATTGGCCCTGCCTGGCTATATACTGCCACTGCCTGGCTATAGACTACCCCTGCCTGGCTATAGACTGCCCCTGCCTACCTATATGATGCCCTGCCTGGCTATATACTGTACCTGCCTGCCTACTTACTGGCCCTGACTGCTGATTACTGCCCCTGGCCCTACCTGGCTGATTACTGGGAACAGCCCCAGCTAACCTGGCTAGTTACTGGAGACAGCCCTTGCTACCGGGCTACTTACTGGGGTAGGCCCTATCTACCTACCAAATTAATGGAGGAAGGCCCTGTTTACCTACCCATTGGGGGGTCTACCTATTTACATGCCACTTATCTGACATTTTTTAATTTCTAATTTTTAGGGTCTAACATACGCTGTTTGGGGAATTGATAGGAAAGTGCTGGAAAAGAGAGGAGTCTAAGATGTATTTGTGGTAAATTCTACAGGGACGAGTAGTGACCACTAGAAGAGGACATTGCATGCTGTACTGGACAGAGAAAGAAATGGAAAGGAACGACTCATCAGGAAAGACATCATGGAGGTTTGGGCCAGAAGAAGAAAAGGAGAAGAAGACAACTCCCATCAGAGATGACGTCTCCTGTGAGTCCTTGCTGTCAGGGGTCATTTTACTTCTATTAGTGCTGTATTCATGTGATGGTGACCTGACTACTGGTGATGTGATTGGTGGGGTTGTAGGTTATATTGGTGCTTGTATAGTGTCAGTGTGGGCTTGTCCCTGATTGTAAAGCAAGTGCACACCTGACTCTGTGATGAGGGGTTTCTCTGCACCACTGTTTCTTTCTTGCTTGTGTTTAGGGGGCTCTCACACGGAGCGGTTTTGGTGCATTTTTTGATGCGTTTTTTTTGTGCAAAAATGTTCAGCATTAACTACTCTGCCTTTCTGCACAAAAATGCACCAAAAACACATAATGCACCAAAAATGCTCCGTGTAAAAGCAGCTTTATAGTGTAGTTTATTTTAGAAAGTGGTAAGGTGCGAGAACAAGGGAAATTTTTTAAGCGGATATTGTATGTGGGCTGCTGGGGACTTAGTGCCAGGGCTGATTTTTATTCCCAGTCCGGCCCTGCTACCGACTAACGGGCTGCGCCACTGCCTGACACGTAAGCTGCCGCTCTCTTCTACCAATGATAATGATGAAGCCCTTGTACACTGTTGGTCTGGGTCAGCTCATAGCATCACATGGCTTTCAAAACCACCAGTATGCTGATGACACCCAACTTTATATCTCCGGCCCAGACATTAACTCTCTACTGTCCAAGATCACAGATTGTCTGTCGTCCAAATCCTCCTTCTTCTCCTCCCGTCTCCTAAAACTTAATGGAGAGAAAACGGAATGCTTCCAGGGCCGGGACAATGGGTAGTCGAGGGCACACGACCGCGTAGGGCGCCACTTCATCCCAGGGAGAAAAGGGGGCACAAGGAGGCATGGAGTGGGCTGAATATTTCATTTGGGGGGCACTTTATGCCTTGTTTAACTAGAGCACCAGAATACCTTGTCCCGGCCTTGCTTGCTTCACCCGGCTCCCAAGTGCAATCGGCTACATCGATTAGTGTTTGCCTGTCACCACCGTCCACCTCAACGGTGTCGCTGTACAAAGCCTGACCACTCACAGCATAACCCTCCATTGCAACTCTCCTCATCACTATTTGCCCGCTTCTGCAAGAAGCAGCGGATGTCTTCCCTACCTCTTTGCTGCCCACTGTCCTCAAATAGTTGGTCCTCACTGTATAGTGGCACAGAGGCCACAGCACATAGTAGTTCTCTGGGTGTGAGAAGTGAACGGGACAGAGGTGTGTTGAGGACAGGTGAGGGCCCCTCACCTGCTCCCAGGCCATGCCAACTAAGGGTTGTGTCTGACAAACCCACCGACTCTTGGCTGGGGTCTTCAGATGTCATCTGGGAGAAAGTGTATGACCTAGTGTGTGGTCAACACATGGCCGGTAGATGACACCGGATGCTGTGGCCTCGCAGGGGTGACCCCTGCTGTGACGTTCCCTTACTGTGCTGCGACCTGTGGTGGCTCCAGGAACCTACTATTGTGTTCTTTGACGCTATCATAGGATCTTAGCCCCATGCCATGACTTTATCAGGCTGTATTCCCTCTTCAGTTTTTTGGATAGTTTTGCCCACGTAACTGCCTATGGAATTTTAGAGTGAAGCGATTCTAAGAGCGGCTGCAGTCATGTGCGTGTCATACTAAAACACAGCATTGTATGAAGACCAAACCAAGCTCCCTCTGTATATTTGAGAATGGCACAATGTTCTACAGCACCCTGCAGGCTCTCTGCAGCCCGGAAATAGCTGTTTTTTTAACGCGATTCGTCCCGAAAGAACTTTGTGCGGAAATCCGGCGAAGTCGGCGAATCGAATTTTTGAGAAATTCGCCCATCTCTAGTTACAGGTGTGCCAGGTTCTGCAACGTCTACGCAGTAACCGTCTGTATGCTAAGTTAGAGAAATGCTTATTCCATCAATCCATCCTGCCCTTCCTCGGATATATTGTCTCTGACTGGGGCCTGCAAATGGATCCAGCCAAATTGTCAGCGGTCCTGCAATGGCCACAACCAGTTGGCCTTCGGGCCATACAACGTTTCCTGGGATTCGCCAATTATTATCGGCAGTTCATCCCCAACTTTTCTACGTTGGTGGCTCCGATTGAGGCTCTGACTAAGAAGAAGGCTAATCCGAGGTGTTGGCCATCGGCGGCTGAGTTTTCTCTGAATTAAAGGCGGCCTTTGCCGCTGCACCCATCTTATCACACCTTGACCCTGAGAAGTCTTTCTCCCTGGAGGTGGATGCCTCCTCTGTGGGTGCAGGGGCAGTTCTTACCCAGAAGGGTCCCAATGGGAAGATGCTCACCTGTAGATTCTTCTCCAAGACTTTCTCGCCAGCTGAGAAGAATTATGCTATCGGGGATTGGGAGTTACTCGCCATCAAGATGGCGCTGGCGGATTGGCGCCACCTCCTGGAGGGAGCCTGTCATCCCTTCGATGTATATACGGACCACAAGAACCTCCAGTACCTTCAGTCGGCTCAGCGAATTAATCCTCGTCAAGCCAGATGGTCTCTTTTCTTCTCACGATTCGACTTCCGGATTCACTTTTGTCCAGCGGAGAAGAACGTCAAGGCCGATGCTCTCTCCATGCTTCGGATGTCTTTGGAGAGGAATCTCTGCCTCAACACATTATACCTCCTGAACGTTTGATCCACGCGGCTTTGGTTCTTCTCCAACGGGTTCCTCCAGGCAAGACGTATGTGCGGCCGTCTCTTCGGAGGAAAATCCTGAAATGGGGACATTGTTCTCTGCTGGCTGGGCATCCTGGAGCCCAGAGATTGTATCAGTTGATCTTGCGGTTCTATTGGTGGCCGAGCCTGGCCAAAGATACGAGGGACTTTGAGGAGGCCTGTACTACTTGTGCCTGTGATAAGACACCTCGCCACAGTCCAACTGGCCTTCTGCAACCCTTTCCGACTCCTTGTATACCGTGGACTCATGTGGCGATGGACCTCATCAACGACCTTGCTCCCTCCTCGGGTAACACCGTGATTTGGGTTGTTACGGATCGATTTTCTAAGATGTCACACTTTGTCCCCTTGCCTGGGTTACCATCTGCCCGCCACCTCGCCGCCCTCTTCTTCAAGCATATTTTCCACCTGCACGGCCTGCCATAGCACATCATCTCAGACCGCGGAATCCAGTTTGTGTTGAGGTGTTGGCGTGCACTCTGCTCCCGGTCCCGGGTGATGTTTGATTACTCCTCTGCATACCACCCACTGTCTAAGGGCCACGTGTAGTGTAAATCTGGTCCGGGGCAGCTTTTTGCGCCATTTTTCTCGGCTCGTCAGGATGATTGGTCCAGCTACTACCTTGGACCGAGTTCTCATATAATTCGCTGGAATCTTCGGCCGCTTCTCCCTTCTTTGTGGTCTATGGACGGCATCCCCGCCCACCACTCCCGTTGTCCTCTTACTCCGAGGTCCCCGCGGTGGATGCCATGTTTTGGGATATGACAACTATTTGGGAGCAGACTCGTCAGTCCCAACAGCGTGCAGCTGTTCGCATGAAAGCCCAGGCAGACAAGAAGAGGAGACCCGCTCCGACCTTGCTCCGGGGGACAAGGTGTGGCTATCTGCCAAATACGTCCAGCTGAAGATACCCAGCTACAAACTAGGTCCACGCTTCCTGGGGCCCTGTTAGGTGTTAAGGAAGGTATTAATCCTGTGGCCTATAAGCTCCGGCTCCCACCCACCAGGCGGATCCCGAATTCTTTCCATGTGTCCCTGCTGAAGCCCGTCATGCTGAACCGTTTTTCCCAGATAGTTGGCCCCCCCCCTCTCCTGAAGCAGTGGCCTCCAATGTGTTTGCAGTGAAGGAGATCTTTGCCATGAAGTCTATCAGAGGAAGACAACATTTTCTCGTTGACTGGGAAGGATTCGGGCCAGAAGAGAGATCTTAGGAGCCAGAGGAGAACATTTTGGACCGTGACCTAGTGCTGAGGTTCCTCCGGTCCAGGAGGAGGGGTAGGCCTAAGGGAGGGATACTGTTACAAGTGGTTCCGCAGCCCCCCCATCGGGCTGCGGGCGCACTCGGGTCCCTGCTGTCCCCCTGGCTTCTGGGACGAGTGGCGCCGGGGTCCACTTGTCGGGCCGCGGGCGCACTCGTTCCCCTATGCAGTCAAACTTACCCGACTGCGCTCCTGCTTCCCCGCGGCTCCTCTGTCGGCCAGTGCGCACGTCCCCACTCCTTAGGGCACTCGCGCCGACTCTCTAAAATTGAAAGGGCCAGCGCGCCGGCAATTGGTTGATTGCCGGTCGCTGACCCTATATAAGGTGTCCACTTCTGAAAATGTCCTCGCAGGATCTTCTGTGACACTAGCCTGTTGAGAAAGAGTTCCCAGTGTTTTCCTGTCTAGTCCATGTTTCATGACCTTTTGCTACGCAGCCTGCCCTGACCTGTTGGCCTGACCTTGACTACGAGTTCGCCTTACGATTCAGTACCTTGCTGCGCCTCGGCTGCCGCCGCAAGCTGGACGCGCCAGGGGTAGCGACCTGGTAGGACTCCCACCACAGCAAGCCCATCCGGCCTTACGGCGGGCTCTGGTGAACACTGGGACCCACTTAGCCCCCGCTCCATGGCATGGACGCGATCACCACTTGCGGTGGTCCAGAGGATCCACTACCTGTGTTGTTACACTAGGTACAGGAAATGAGCAGGTGTAATCATTATGGGAAGATATACATGGTGGTTATAACAATAATATAATACTACTAGGGGTCTGCTATGCTAAAGTGTTGATCCAGAGGAAGGCAAAGACCCCCATTAGGTAGAAGCCAATTGTCATCATTTTAGGGAAAAAAATCCTTCCCGACTCCAATCTGGCAATCAATATAAATCCCAGGATCAACGACCCTTCTCCAGAATCCTAGTCACTATAACTTGTTATATTATTACACTCTAGAAATGCATCCAGACTCTTTTTGAACTCTGTTAGTGAATTTACCATGACAAGTTTCTCTGGCAGAGAGTTCCACAGTCTCACTGCTCTTACAGCAAATAATCCCTGTCTATGTTTAGGTAGAAACTTTATTTCCTCAAGATGTAGAGGATGCCCTCTTCTTCTGGATACAGTCCTGGGTATAAATAGATCTTGATAAAGATCTCTGTATGGACCTTTAATATATTTAAACATATTTATTATGTCCCCCCGAACCCGCTTTTTCTCTAAATTAAATAACCCTAATCTTGCTAATCTTTCTGGGTATTGCAGTCCACCCAGTTCTTTTATTATTTTTGTTGCCCGCCTTTGTACCTGTTCAAGCGCTACAATGTCTTTCCTGTGCACTGGTGCCCAAAATTGTACACAATATTCCATGTGTGGTCTAACCAGTGACTTGTATAATGGGAGAATAATGTTCTCATCATGTGCATCTATGCCCTTTTAATACACCCCCTAATCTTGTTTACCTTGGCAGCTGCTGCCTGACACACTGGCTGCTAAGATTAAGTTTACGGTACACTAGGATTCCCAAATCCTTCTCCACGTCACTTTTTCCCAGCGAATAGGCACCCAAATATAACACAAGCCATGGAAGATGTACTCCTCAGGAAAATAGATGAGGCAGCTAATCAGAATGAGGTTATTATGGGCGACTTTAACTACCCAGACATAAATTGGGAAACTGAAACCTGTAGCTCTCATAAAGGAAACAGGTTTTTGTCAATAACAAAAGATAATTACCTTTCCCAACTGGTGAAGGAGCTAACTAGAGGAATATTGACTTATAGACCTGAAAGAGTAACAAAGGCTCAGGCACCTAGGAAATAGTGACCACGATATAATAAATTTACATGTATCTTTCAATAGAGTTTTTTGTTGAGGAGCAACAAAAACACTGAATTTCAAGAAGGCTAATTTTAATCTGCTTAGAGAGGCCCTAAACCATATTGACTGGGACAAAGTGTTTAAAAATAACAGAACAGATAATAAATGAGAGATCTTTAAAAAGGTCTTATGCGCCCACTGTGAGAGGTATATGCCTTATGGTAATAAAATAATTAGAAACAGGAGAAACCCAATGTGGATCAACAGAGATGTAAGAGACAACAAATAACATAAAGAAAGCGTATCAAAACAGGAGGGCAGTGAAGAGGCACTAAAAAACAATGAGGAAAAAATAAAATATGTAAAATAATGATAAAGGCAGAAAGCCATATTGCCATAGAAAGTAAAACTAACCCCAAAAGTGTTTAACTATATAAATAGTAAAAAGATTAAAATGGAAAATGTTGGCCCTTTGAAAAGTAGTGAGGGAGATATTGTGGAGGGTGACGAGAAGAAAGCAAACCTAAAAAACTATTTTTTCCCCACTGTATTTACCAAGGAAGATGACCTTCCTGTTGATAGATAGGCCCCTCCTATTCTTAATATTTATGGACTGTATAATAACAGGGTTTGTCCTACAGGATTGGCGCTTAGCAAATACGGTGCCAATATTCAAAAAGGGGACAAAAAGAGATCCTGGAAACTATAGATGCTATCCTAGAGTATCTCACTGAAAATAAATGTATAACTCCGTTCCAGCATGGGTTTATAAGAGATTCGTCCTGTCAAACTAATCTTATCAGCTTCTATGAGGAAGTTAGTTCTAGACTGGATTGGGGCGAGGCATTGGATGTTATATATCTAGATTTTAATAAAGCATTTGATACTGTGCCACATAAAAGGTTGGTAAGTAAAATGAGAATGCTTGGACCGGGGGAAAATGCTTGCAAGTGGGTAATTAACTGGCTCAGTGTTACGGGTGTCCCTGCGACCCTCGTGTCGGGTCGCAGGCACACCCGCACCCCGCAGACCCCTGCTGGGGCCCGGTGCTGGGGCCCAGTTTGGGCCCGGCCCCCGGGCGCGTCGGGGCGCATTACCCGTCCACGCTCCAGTCCACCTGGGCGCGCTCCTTGCGGCCCGGTAGCAGCCCTCTAGTCGCGCGGCGGCACCCCGGGAGTTTTAAAGGGACATCGCCCGGTTTTGATTTGTTCCCCCGGGGCCAGCCCCTATTTAAGCCCTCCCTCTTCCCAGCCCCTTTTCCCAAATCGATAGTGCCTTGTGCCTGGAGAGGAAGCGTTCAAAAGTGTTTGTCCCGTTTCTGGCCCGACTTCTCCCGCCCCTTGAAAAACGAACCATTCCCCCCTGTCCGGGACCTTCTGCCTGTCCCCCGACTACGACCTGCTTCATGATTTTGTACCGCGAAACCCCTCGGGTGCCACCGAAGAAAGTACGTCGGGGGTAACGATGGTAGTAATCCGCCGCAGCAAGCCCATCCAACTTTGCGGGGGGCTCTGGTGAAAAAACCGGACCCATTAGATTCCCTTCCCTGCGTGGGTTTTCGTCATCCCTTTTGGTGGTCCAAGGGGCCATACCCCATCCGCAAAAGGTTCGTTTTGGGCCCTGGTCCCGCCAAGTTCCTTACCGGCGTCCTCCGACCTCATACCACCGGTTCAGCTCTAAGCAGATCGCGCAGCAACCAACAGCTAACCCAAATGATCTATATGAGCAGCTCCTGGCCACTCAGAACAATGGCGGCCGTGGCTCAAAAAAAAAAACACAGCATCGTTCCGGGGGCACCTGCCCGGCCCCAAATCCGCTTTTCCATGCCGACGAAGTTTTACGGGGGCTCTAAAGGCCCGCAGGGGGTCCACCCAGGTGCTCTCCACGGGAAATTTTGGGTGGTCAGTTCCCGTCCGAAAGGTCCAAGGGGTTGTGGTCGTCTCCCATCCCGGGAAAACCCCGGCTGGGCGACGCCCCTTTTGGGGCCGAGGCGATCCTATCACAGGACTGGCGACATTTTTGCAGGAGTTCCGCGGAGTTTCGAGGGGCCTGCCCCCGCCCGTTTGCTGAAAAACCCCTTTTTTAAATCAGCAGGGAATCCTCCGTTTCGACTACGCCGTGCAATTTCGCACCTTAGCCCTGAAAAGGCTTTGGGAAGATTTCAGGTTTTGCCCACTTTAAGAAGGGCCTCTCGGCCAGAAAGGGTGCCTGCACCCCGGGCTCTCCGACGTCATTTAAATGAGCCATCCCTCTGGCAAACCGCTAGACATCCGTTTCTCGGGAGACGGGAGGAGCTCCGCCCGGGAAAAGGGAAACCCCTCAAAACACTCGGTCCCCTCTTTCGCCTGTTTCAGGTCCCCCACGCCCCCCCCAGCCAGCCTTGGAAGAGGCCATGAAAGGGTGGACAGTACCCGCCTGTCTCCGCAAGAGCTTGCCCGACGGCGTGAGAAGTTGTGTCTCTACTGCGGCAGCCCCGAACACTTCCATAGGGGTTGCCCACTTCTTCGGCCACGTCCGGGAAACGAACGCACCTAGGATTCGTGGGAGAGGCGTCCCTAGGTGTGAGTAATCCCTCTCCACGGCTCATGCTGCCAGCTCTGGTTACGTCCAATTCCGGAATCTCGTTCCGAGTGTCGGCCTTCCTGGTTTCCCGGGAAATCGGCGGGGAGCTGTATGGATGCTTCTTTGGGACCAAGTATCGTCTCTCAGTGGTCCACCTAGACCAACCCTTGGTCATCTCCTCGGTCAGTGGTGAACTATTAGCGACCCATCCGCTACCGGACTAAAACCAGTGGTCCTAAAAATTTAGGAGCCCTGCACGGGGAAAGGATCACGTTCTTCATGTTACCCCTTTCTTCCTCGGCTGTTCTACTGGGGCTTCCTTGGCTACAGCGTCACGCCCCTATGCTGGATTGGAAGACGGGTGAAGTTTTGCGCTGGGGCCCGGACTGCCAGTCTCGTTGTCTTTCGGCACCCCGCCGGGTGCGCCCCAGCCCTCCGCAGTCCTCTTAAGCCACTACCTGGCTTACCGCAACCTTATCAGGACTTCCAAGACGTTTTTTCCGAGAAGCGAGCTGAGACACTTCCTCCTCATCGCCCATATGATTGCCCCATAGACCTGCTACCCGGGACTAGTCCTCCCCGGAGTAGGGTCTACCCGTTCTCCGGACCCGAAACGCGGGCGATGTCGGCCTATGTAGAAGAAAAGATACGAAAGGGTTTCATCCGCAAATCTACTTCTCCGGCGGGTGCCGGATTTTTCTTTGTGGAGAAGAAAGATGGATCCCCGAGGGCCGGTGCATTGACTACCGTGGTCTAAATAGATCACCATCAAGAAAACCCGGGACCCTCTGCCTTTAATCACGAACTTTTTGACCGTCTCCGGGGGGCCAAGGTCTTTCCAAATTGGACTTGCGGGGGCATATAATTCCATCCGGATCCGGGAAGGGACGAGTGGAAGACGGCCTTCATACTCGCGATGGGCACTTTGAGTATCTGGTAATGCCCTTCGGCTTATGCAACCTCCGGCCGTCTTCCAGGAATTTGTCAATGACATTTTCAGAGACCTCCTATATGTCCCGTGTAGTGGGCACTTGGATGACATCCTGGTATTCTCACTCGATCTGGGATCCCACCAGTTACATGTGCGCCAGGTCCTGAGACGCCTGCGCGAGAACCAGCTATACGCTAAACTGGAAAAGTGCCTATTTCACCAGACCAGCCTCCGTTCCTTGGATACTTATCTCTGATACGGGTCTGCGGATGGACCCCACCAAACTCTCTGCCTTACTACAGTGGCCCCGACCTGTTGGCCTGCGTGCTTTACAACTTTTCCTGTGTTTCGCAAATTACTACGGTGATTTCATCCAGCACTTTTCAACGTTGGTAGCTCAAATTGTGTGAATTCCCGTACCCAGAGCATGGACCGCTTCCAAACTTTGATTGAAAAGGATCTCAGGTCTTTGGCCACCACTGTGCCTCCTGGTCGTAAATTCGCCAATCTTACTAAAAGCGAATATGTTTTCTCTCAAATTGCTTACTGACAACCCAGAAATTATTGTTAAGATGGCGGACAAAGGGGGCACAGTGGTGGTCATGGACAAAACAAAATATTGTGACAGCATACGTTCCATGCTCTGTGATACTACAACTTATCGCAGGCTTGCTCAGGATCCAACCCAGGCTTTCAAGGTGGAATTAGATGGTTTGCTGACTGAGAGCCTTGCCCTTGGGGTGTTAACTCAGAGGCAAAGGGATTATATCTTAGTTGAGCATCCTATCATGCCAATTATATACGGATTGCCCAAGGTGCACAAAGACACGGTAAATCCCCCCATGCGCCCGATTGTGGCGGGTATTGGTTCGCTTCTAGAGAGACTCTGCCAATGGCTGGACAGCCAATTGCAGCCCCTCGTTTCCTTAATTCCAAGTCATCTCCAAAATACACGGGATGTTCTTGGTCGATTGCACAACATTGTTTGGGAACACAATATGACATGGTTAAGCTGTGATGTAGAGGCTCTCTATACGTCTATCCCGCACCGTATAGCTCTTCATGCTCTTGAATTTCATCTTCATGCATTCAGTGGTTATTCTCGGGAATTGTCGGATTTTATTTTGTTGGTGACGGATTTTCTCATTACTCATAATTTTTTTTCTTTTGATTCTATTGTTTATTTACAGGTCAAGGGGGTGTCGATGGGGGCGAAGTTCTCACCTTCCCTGGCTAATTTAGTCATGGGGTGGTGGGAGTTCGCCTACATCTACACCCCCGACAATCCGTTTTTGCCAGCCTTGTTTTGGTATGGCAGATACATCGATGACCTTCTCTTTATTGGGAGGGGCGATGTATCTGCCATACCCATTTTTCTTTTCTATCTCAATAATAATCCTTTTAATTTACATTTTGTGCACCAGGTGGGGGATAGAACTATGCATTTCCTTGATCTCACACTTACTGGAGCTCCAGGCTTTAAAATTACTACTCAGACTTATCGTAAAGTAACGGCTGGCAATACTATTTTGCATCACCGTAGTTTCCACCCCAAACATACCCACAGATCTATACCTGTGTGCGAAATGACCCGGGCCATGAGAAACTGCAGTGGACAGGAAGAATTTGTCAGTGAATGTAATGCTATTTGTAGCAGATTAAGTAAAAGGGGTTATCCCACTTGGATTTTGCAAAGAGCAACTACTATTGTGCAAAAGAAAAATAGGGATCAATTGCTCTCCAGTAGAAGACGCATCAAATCTCAGAATCAGGGAGGATCCAGGAACAATAATGTGTTGGTCTTAGATTACAACACTGCAATCAATGCAATTAAGAATATATTTCTAAAACACTTACCTGTATTATCAGAGGATCCTGTCCTTGAGGAAATTTTGTCTGGGGGGGGACACGTGTTGTTACCCGTAAATCCCGCACTTTGGGTAATTTTTTAGCTCCCAATACAATTACTTCCAAGGCACCTAATCAAACATGGCTTAAATACAAAGGCTTCTATAAATGCGGTTCTAACCCCTGTAGGGTTTGTGGGTTTGTTACCCCTGGAAAGGTGTTCCACAATAGCCTACAAACAAAATCTTTCAGTATCCGCAGTTACATTAATTGTAATTCACACCATGTCGTATACCTTGCCATTTGTATTGAATGCAATCTTCGATATGTGGGGAGCACTACCCGTAGATTAAAGACCCGTATCCTTGAACATCTCAATGATATTACAAATACCTCTGTACGCAATAGGTCCCAACTTTCTAATCATTTTCGGGACGTGCATGCGGGAAATTATAGTAAACTACGTATTATGGGTATTGACAGGGTAGTCAAATCTACACGAGGGGGAGACCTGGGACACATGCTTCATGATAAGGAGGCATACTGGATTATTGCTCTAGACACTGTAGTCCCTTCGGGGTTGAATCTTAAAAGAGAGTGGATGTTCCATTATTAGCTATTGCTGGTTTTGTTCTTCTCCCCACCTCCTTTTTTTTTTTGTTGTTGTTGCTCTGCGATTGTGGTTAAGGAGGATGCATCCTGAGATCTTTTATACTGCCTCTCGGGTGCCTCTTTTGTACTGTGTCCCTTTATAATTCTTGTGCTATAGCTTTCCTATTTTTCTATCTTGTTATTGGTATCAGCATGTTTCATATTTGTTGCTTTTGAGGGTTTAGGACTTAGTGTCTTTTATTTCATTTTTTCTTATACTGTTAGGTGTTTCTCGCCTGCTCCGGGCTGCTTGCGTCTGCTTGGGGTTGTAGGATCGGCGAAACTGATACCAGGATTCCCTTGTTTCGCTTGGGCAGAAGCGGCGTCCCTGTAGTTCAGTCGTCGCCTTGGTTACGGTTGTGTCACTTCCTGGAGATGCCGCTCGGTTTGTGGGCGGGCCGTGATGGCTCGCTTACATCCGGCGGCCTCCCGGAAGTTGATACTTCGGTGCCCGGGCAGAACGAGCAGTTGGAAACAGGTGAGTTCACTCTTGTATGGTTTTATGTTGTTATATATACCAACACTGTTGTCTCTGCATTATGCCATGACTAAGGGTGTGCTATACACCTGAAACGCGTCGCCGTTTAATTGTGGGGCGCTTTGCTATGCTCTGTTGGGCTACTTGGCTTTTATCTTGTTTACAATAAAGAAATTTGGCTTTTATCGTCCATGTGACCGCGGTATCATCCTTTTGCTACTTACAGCACCAATTGTGGCCCTTAATAAAAAAACATGCCAACCCGAAACTGTGGCCTCCGGCCGCCGAAGAAGCCTTTTCCAAGTTGAAGGCAGCATTCGCCTCCACACCGGTGTTATCCCGGGCCAGATACCAGAAACCCTTTTTCTGGAAGTGGACGCCTCTTCCATAGAGCTGGAGCACTGCTCACCCAAAAGGGGCCCAAGGGCAAGACTCGGACCTGCGGGTTCTTTTCCAGGACCTTCTTACCAGCAGAGAAGAACTATACCATCGGAGATTGGGAACTTTTAGCCATTTAAACTTGGCCCTAAAGAATGGCGCCACCTCCTGGAGGGTGCCTTTCCGTGAATATCTTCATGCCACAAAAACCCCTCTACCCAGACAGCACAACGTCTGAATCCTCGTAAACGGATGGTCTCTGTTCTTTGCCGTTTCAACTACACATCCATTTCCCGACCGGCAGAAAAAAAAACCTCAAGGCCGATGCCTTTCCCGTCCCTCCGATTTAAGGGGGGGGAAGAGGCGGCCCCACAACATATTGTACCCCGGAACGTCTCATGTCGGGTGGGGTCCCACAAACCCTCCAAGGGGGTACCCCCAGGGAAAACGTAGTGCCCTGCGCCCCGGTTTGGGTCCGAAATGGGTCACTGTTCCCGCATGCCGACCCCCCGGGGTCGAAGGTCTTTTTTCGTTGATTTCCCGGTTCTACTGGGGGCCCTGGCTCTTTTAACGATGTAAAGAGTTTGTGGAGGCCGCCCCCTGTCCCCGCAATAATCACCTCGCCAAAGACCTGGGGGACTACCCCAACCTCTCCCCGTCCTAGTTTCCCTTTGGATTTCATATTGCCATGGACTTCATAACTGACTTACCGCCCTCTGAATTAATACGGTCTTTTGGGGTGGTCACTGACCGTTTTTTCCAAAGGGCTCATTTTTTCCTTCCGGGCCTTCCTTCGGGCCCCTCGGCTCGCCAATATTTTTTTAAAACACATTTCCGTTGCATGGACTCCCCCTTACACTAGCTGGACCGGGGAGTCCAGTTCGTCTCGAGTTTTTGGCAGGCCCTGCTCGCTACGCAAGTGGAACGGGACTTCCCCTTTGCGTACCACCCACATCCAATGGGGAAGTGGAGAGGTGAATCAGGTCCAGGTACTTATCTCCCCCACTTCCTTTTGCCAAACAAAATGATTGGTCCAGTCTATACCCTTGGGGGGGAATTTTCGTTAATTCCCTACTCTGATTCCGCTGGGGGATCCCCCCTTTTCCTTGTCTTTGGCGGCATCCCCGCCCCAACCCCCCCCATTCCCCCTGCCTCCTCCGATGTCCCCCCTGGGCAGTCGGCCGTGACCCATCCCTGTCTGGAGGGAGACCCACCAGCCCCCGCTTAGGCCCCCGGCCCGTATAAGACCCAAGCGGGGCAAAAAAAAAGACCCCCCCTTCCTTTGTCCCGGGGGATAAAAGGTTTTGGCTGTCTGCCCAAAAAATATCCTTTTTAAAATCCCCAGCTATAAGCGGGTCCCGTTTTTTAGGTCCCTTTGAAGTCCTGAGGTGTTAATCCCTTTTCCCACAAGCTCCGGGTTCCCTCCGACAATGCGCATCCCAAAAAACCTCCATGTCTCCCTACTGAACCGGGTCACCCATAACCGCTTCTCTCGGGGGGGGCCGTGGTTCCCCCCCTCCCTAGCTGATTCCACCCAAATTTTTTCCCTCAAAAGATTTTGGCCACTAAAACGGTTCGTGGGGAGACGATTTTTTTTTGGGGGAGGGAAGGGGTTTGGCCAGAGGAAAGGGCGTGGAGCCGGGGGAAAACATCCTGGATAGGGGGCTCTTGCTAATTTATGCGGGGCAGAAAGAGGGGGAAAAACCAAGGGGGGGGGTACGTTAAAGGGTGTCCCCCCTGTCGGGGCGCAGGCACACCCGCAAAAGCCCCAGACCTCCCGCTGCGGCCGTGCCGCGGCCCCCACGCTCGGCCACGGACACTCCGGCGCTCTGGGCCACTTACCCGTCCACGCTCCTGGTCCCGTCCTGGGCCCCGCTCCCACTGCGGGCCCGGTGACCGGCCCTCTAGTGCGGCGTCGGCCGCCGGGAATTTAAAGGGGCATCGCCGGTGATTTGTTCTCACCGGGCACGGGGCCCTATTTAAGCCCCGCCTCTTCCCCACACCTTGCCGAATCGTGTCCCTTTGGGCCCGGAGAGGAAGGTTCCAAAAGTGTCTTGTCCCGTTTACTGTGTACCGTACTTCCCGCCTCCGTCCTTGACCCGAACCATTGCCGCCTGTCCTGACCTTTGCCGTCCCCCCCATAGAGCCTGCTTCAGATTTTTGAAACCCCGGGAAAAACCTCGGCTGCCACCCCAAGCAAGTCACGTCAGGGTAAAAGACCCTGGGGGAGTAATCGCCCCAGCAAGTCCACCCGCTTTTCGGCGGGCTCGGGAAAAAACCGGGCCCACTTAGATTCCGTTCCCGGGGGTGGCTTACGTTCGCGTGGTGGTCCAAGGATCCACTACCACACCCCAACACCGTGATAGAAAACAAAGGGTGGGGATTTTGGAAAAACTCAGATGGATCCCTGTTACATGTGGGAAACAGTTTCAGTATTGGGCCTACCTCTTTAATATTTTCATTAAGACTAACATGGTTGCACGTAAATATCAAAACTTTTTCAGATATACTAAACTCTGTAAAATAATCAACCATAGAGAATAATGTTTTATTACAAAAGGGATCTGGAAGGTTGGAGACCTGGGCAGAGAAGTGGCAGATGAGGTTTAACACAGATAAATGCAAGGTTATGTACATGAGGAGGAAAAAACGCTGGGAAAAAGTGACATAAGAAGGATTTGGAAATCCTGGTGGACAATAAACTTAATTGTAGCAGCCAGTGTCAAGGCAAAAAAGATTACTTGGTGTATTAAAAGGGGCATAGATGCACATGATGAGAACATTATTTTTCCATTATACAAATCACGGCAGACCACACGTGGAATACTGTGTACATTTTTTGGGGGACCATTAAAGGGAAAGACATTGTAAGCTTGAAAAAGATACAAAGGGGGCAACAAAAAAAATAGAAAGGGCTGGGTACTCAATACCTCGAAAGATTAGCAAGATAGGGGTTTTTTAGTTTTTGAGAAAAATACGGGTTCGGGGGGCATAAAAATATGTTTAAATTATTAAATTAAAAAGATCTTCAAAAAATAAATTTAACCCAGGGCGTATCAAAACAAGGGGGCATCCTCTACGTCTTGAGGAAAGAAAGTTTCTACATAAACATAGAAAGGGATTCTTTACTGTAAGAGCAATGAGACTGTAGAACTTGCTGCCAGAGCAACTTGTCCTGGTGAATTCACTAACAGAGTTCAAAAAGGGTCTGGATGTATTTCTAGAGCGTAATAGTATAACAAGTTATAGTGACTAGGATTCTGAAGAAGGGTTGTTGATCCAAGGATTTATTCTGATTGCCAGATTGGAGTCGGGAAGGATTTTTTTCCCCCTAAAATGAGAACAATTGGCTTCTAAATCATGGGGTTTTTTGCCTTCCTATGGATCAACACCTTAGCACAATAGGCTGAACTTGATTGACGTCTGTCTTTTTTCGGCCTTACAAACTATGTAAGTTCCATTAATGGGGATGCTATTGTGGCAAAGTTAGAGACAAAGGGCGACATGTATGATCGGGATTTGCGTCTGTTTTCTGGCGAAAACGGCGCCTCACCGATCCGAATCCCCTGTCGGACGCTGGGATGCGATGTTAGGCGCAGCCTTCGCCACTTTCGGCTGCGCCTAACATGAAGGGGCGTGTAATGGGCGCGGTGTGGGCGTTCTGGGGCGGGACACAGCCCATTCGAAAACTCCGAGGCATGCATGATCGCGGGTCGGCAAAGTGAGGCGCATGCCAGCGCTTGACAGCTCCGACAGGCAGACCTAGTTGAAGTTGGTCTAAATGAGCCGGAGGAGGCGAAGTGAAGCGAAAACGTAACATGAGAGGAAACATATAGAAGATCGCAAAATAAATACATCTCCGCTCCGTGAGGCATGGAGTATGATTCCAAAAATCTTTTTATTATGTGTTAAAACATTATCAGAAAAAGAGCTTCTAAAAAAAAAAACCATAAATAAAATCACTTTCCAAAAATCAAGAACGGCGCAACATCAGGAATTAGGTTCTTGGAAATTGCCGGGAAATACAGTAATTCAAATTCTGTAAATGCTTCTCATTGGTCGGCAGAAACCAGCCAATCAGAATAGGAGCGACAGTGAACCATTATAACCTATGGAGAAGTATTGACCAATCAAATGCAAAGGCGGGACAGTTCAAAATACAGTTAAAAATGCAGTAAAGAGCTGATTGGTTGAACTAGCGGGGGCTTGGCAATCCCGGCCAATCAGAATAGGAGCGACAGTGAACCATTATAACCTATGGAGAAGTATTGACCAATCAAATTCAAAGGCGGGAAAGTTCAAAATACAGTAAAAAATGCAGAAAAGAGCTGATTGGTTGAGCTAGCGGGGGCTTGGCTATCCCGGCCAATCAGAGCGCAAGCTACTTTGTCCCATTGTAGTCTGTGGACAGATCGGGGCACTGAAATCTCAGCTCCATGCGGCATGGAGAATTAGTAAATAAATCGTTTTTATTAGGTGTAAAACATTCTCTGTAAAAGAGCTAAAACCTTCTATAAACATACAGAAATAAAATCCATAACAACGCGTTTGTCGCCGTCACCGGCACTACATCAGATATTGGGATATTAGAAATTGCCGAGAAATACAGTAATTCAAATTATGTAAGCTCTTCTCATTGGTCGGCATAAACCAGCCAATCAGAATAGGAGCGACAGTGATCCATTATAACCTATGGAGAAGTATTGACCAATCAAATGACAAGGCGGGACAGTTCAAAATACAGTAAAAAAGGCAGAAAAGAGCTGATTGGTTGAGCTAGCGGGGGCTTGGCTATCCCGGCCAATCAGAGTGCGAGCTACTTTGTCCCATTGTAGTCAATGGAGAGATCGGGGCAATGAAATCTCGGCTCTCAGCTCCGTGCGGCATGGAGTATGATTAAAAAAAGCGTTTTTATTAGGTGTTAAACATTATCTGAAAAATAGCTGAAACCTTCTATAAACATACATAAATAAAATCACTAACAACGCGTTTGTCGCCGAGACCGGCGCTACATCAGGAATTGCGATATTGTAAATTGCCGGGAAATACAGTAATTCAAATTCTGTAAGCTCTTCTCATGAGTCAGCAGAAACCAACCAATCAGAATAGGAGCACCAGAGAATCATCATAAACTATGGAGAAGTATTGACCAATAAAATGAAAAGGCGGGACAGTTAAAAATACAGTAAAAAAGGCAGAAAAGAGCTGATTGGTTGAGAACAGGCGGCAGATATGAATCCACCAATCATATGTAGTGCGTCTATTTTGAGTGGAGCAAGAAGGGCGCGATAGAAGGGCGCCCTAAAAGTTATTACTGTCTATGGGAAATATTCTAGTACTGTGATTGGTTGGGGGGAAGAGGAGCAGGTGAGCTACTTATCTCATAGAGTTCTATGGGGAAAAGAAATGCAGAGCGAGCTCTGTTTGTGATTGGCTAAGTTAAAAGAGGCGTGGTTATTTGGGCCAATGGGAGAGCGAGTGACTCTCTTATGGGTTTTCTAATGCAATCTGTAATAAAACTGTACATGGCAGAAATAAAATGATAAGACTCACGAAGTTGTGACAATCTCTATATAAAATGATCAATAATATGGGTGTAACGAAAAAAAAAAATTAATTCAATAAATTCATTTTTATTTCTTTCTTTTCGTTACACCCATACTATTGATCATTGGCTAACGCAATGACGGTGACGGCGACAAACGCGTTGTTATTGATTTTATTTATGTATGTTTATACAAGGTTTCAGCTCTTTTTCAGATAATGTTTTACACCTAATAAAAAAAACTTTTTGAATCCTACTCCATGCCTCACGGAGCTGAGAGCCAAGATTTAATTTCCCCGATCTCTCCATAGACTACAATAGGACAAAGTAGCTCACGCTCTGATTGGCCGGAATAGCCAAGCCCCCGCAAGTTCAACCAATCAGCTCTTTTCTACCTTTTTACTGTATTTTGAACTGTCCCGCCTTTTCATTTGATTGGTCAATACTTCTCCATAGGTTATAATGGGTCTCTGTCGCTCCTATTCGTATTGGCTGGGATTGCCAAGTCCCAGCTAGCTCAACCAATCAGCTCTTTTCTGCCCTTTTACTGTATTTTGAACTGTGCCGCCTTTTCATTTGATTGGTCAATACTTCTCCATAGGTTATAATGGGTCTCTGTCGCTCCTATTCTGATTGGCTGGGATTGCCAAGCCCCCGCTAGCTCAACCAATCAGCTCTTTTCTTCCTTTTTACTGTATTTTGAACTGTCCCGCCTTTTCATTTGATTGGTTAATACTTCTCCATAGGTTATAATAGGTCTCTGTCGCTCCTATTCTGAGTGGCTGGGATTGCCAAGCCCACGCTAGCTCAACCCATCAGCTCTTTTCTGCCTTTTTACTGTATTTTGAACTGTCCCGCCTTTTCATTTGATTGGTCAATACTTCTCCATAGGTTATAATGGTTCACTGTCGCTCCTATTCTGATTGGCTGGTTTTTCCCGACCAATGAGAAGAGCTTACAGAATTTGAATTACTGTATTTCCCGGCAATTTTCAAGATCCAAATTCCTGATATAGCGCCGTTCTTGATTTTTTGTTAGTGATTTTCTTTATGTATTTTTTTTAGAAGGTTTGAGCTCTTTTTCAGATGTTTTACACGTAATAAAAACGTTTTTTTGATTCATACTCCATGCCTCACGGAGCTGAGAGCTGAGATTTATTTCTTGAGCGATCTTATATATTTTCCCTTTAATTTTAAATGATCCACTTTTTCACTACATTTATTCTCGCTTTTAGACAGCTTTGATTTTTCACTTTATTCATCCATTCATTTGAAAGACAACTCTTTTTGCTCTTCACTAACATGTTTAATGATTTCTCGTTGTTTTCCAGCATGTCTCGAATCGGAATACATGTTAGGCGCAGTCCCGCACTGCGCCTAAGTCCCGCACTGTGCATCACACACTGGCGAGGCGCGGTGGACTTTTCACCGCATGTATGATCGCATCTCCTCGGGCGGCGAATCTCAGGCGCAGTCCCGCACTGCGCCTAAGTCCTGCACTGCGCCTCACACACTGGCGAGGCGCGGTGGACTTTACACCGCATTTAGGAGCGCACCTCTGGCGCCGATATACATGAGGCGCAGCTTTCGCTTGAAATCGGGTGAAAACGTGCCCTCCGACGCGGCGAGCTTCATACATGTCGCCCAACGCATCTGTAGAATCCCACTATTCCTAAGAATGCCTTCACCTGTTTCTCTGTTAAGGGACATTGCCAGTTTTGTATTGCCTCCACTTTGTTACACTGAGGTTTGATTAGGCCAGGGACATCTTTTCCATTGGGCACACTAGGCAGTTGCCCGGGGGCCACACAAGTGAAGGGGCCCCTGGTGGTGTATATATGTCCCAGAAATACAAGAAACATATCCTGGATCCCTTGGTTGGTTTTGCTTATTTAATGGCTTGGGTGCTTTTAGGATGTGCAAACTATTAAAAACCATGGTGGAGAAGAGAGCCAAAGGCTCCCTGCCCTGCTAAATAGTCTTGTAGGCTGCCGGTGTCCAGACATAAGTGGCGTGATAATATGGGTGTGCTTGGGGGTGACTACAGGCATGAACTAGTGTGATGACATGTTTTTGGTCAGGGTCCACTGCAGTGCTCTGCCCAGGGGCCCATGATGCTGTTAAGACAGCTCTGGATTAGGCCTCTTATATACCCTAAATTTCGTGCTTCCTCCATGCCAATATTCGAGCTATAACTCTTTGGAAAGTAGCCAGAGCTCCCTGTAATCCAAAACACATCCCCACTTATTGGTAACAGCCATCTGAAGTGGAAAAAGCAGTTTGCTCTTTGACTTCATTGGACAAGGGAATTTGTCAATAGGCTTTTGTAAGATCTAAGGTAGTAATTAGGGATTGGCGAATCGAATCTAACAAAGTGGAATTTGTTTAGAATTTCAGGGAAAATCCAATTCTGGCCAAGTTCACGGCGATTCGCAGTAACGAAGTTAACATGGCCGCGACCCCATGGCGTGATATGGGGCAGAGAACTATGGGAGGAAGAAAGGAACACCCAGAATGACATGTGCAGACATGCAGCCAACCAGCAGCCAGCAGGCTTCTGTGACATCACAGCCCTATAAATATGGACGCCATCTTAGATTCTACCACTTGTCAGTGTGTCTCCTGTTGACAAGCATCTGGCTGCTGCAGCAATATAGTGCACTCTGTGCAAAATGAATCCATTTTTTGAGCTACTGGGGTGAAAGACCTTCACAAGTGTGTGTCATATACACACCTGTTCCTGAACCAGCAGTTTTTATTTTGGGATATTTCAATCTGTACCCCAAGAGTCAGTTTATACTGAGTTTATACTGAGCGTCAGTTTGGGGGGTAATTTGAGTCAAATATAGGGTGTGTATTTCTGCCCCATAGATGCTTGAAATCCATCTCATTCATTCTGTAGGGTATTTTATTTTATACCCAAGGGTTAATTTATCCTCTTTTTTGTGGGGTAACTTGAGTCAAATACAGGGTGGGTATTTCTGCCCCATAAATGTTTGAAATCCATCTCATTCATTCTGTAGGTTATTTTATACCCAAGGGTTAATTTATCCTCTTGTTTGTGTGGCAATTTGAGTCAAATACAGGGTGTGTATTCTTGCCCCATAGACACCTGAAATCCATCTCGTTTATTCTGTAGGGTATTTTATACCGAAGGGTTAATTTATCCTCTTGTTTGTGGGGTAGTTTGAGTCAAATACAGGGTGTGCGTATTTCTGCTCCATATACGCCTGAATTCCATCTCGTTCATTCTGTAGGGTATTTTATACCCAAGGGTTAATTTATCCTCTGTTTGTGGGGTAATTTGAGTCAAATACAGGGTGTGTACTTCTGCCCCACAGATGCCTGAAATCTATCTCGTTCATTCTGTAAGGTACTTTATACCCAAGGGTTAATTTATCCTCGTGTTGGTGGGGTAGTTTGCGTAAAAGACAGGGTGTGTAATTCAGCCCCATAGACGCCTGAAATCCATCTTTTTCATTCTGGAGGGTATTTTATACCTAAGGGTTAATTTATCCTCTTGTTTGTGGGGTAATTTGAGTCAAATACAGGGTGTGTATTTCTGCCCCATAGACGCCTGAAATCCATCTGGTTCATTCTGTAGGGTATTTTATTTTATACACAAGGGTTAATTCATCCTCTTGTTTGTGGGGTAATTTAAGTCAAATACAGGCAGGGCTGTTCCTAGGGGCGGGCGAGGCAGGCGATCGCCCGGGGCACCGAGGCTCCACTAACCTGAGGGGGGCGCCGCGGCCGCCCGCCCGGAGATTAGCCCTTAATTCTGTGCGGCACACGTCTGCGCAGAGTCACTCAGCAGCTGCACACTCGCTGTGCAGCTGCCGGTACAGGGAGGAGGCAGGAGGCATCGTTTCCCTTCTGCCTCCTCTCCTGTATGAATCCGCATCGCAGGGGCCGCACGGCTTTCACCATGCCCCCTGCGATGCTGGGATCTCCTAAAGCTGGCAGCCTGTGCGCGGCCCAGGATATCCCTGGGAGCTGCGCGAAAGTGTAAGCAGCGTTATGACGTCACGCCGCTTACACTGCTCAGCATCTCCAGGACCTGGACACGGGGACCGTGGTGAGGTGGGTGTTTTTTTTTATTTTATGATTAGCTACTACCTGACTATAGGGGAATCTACCTGGCTACAAGGGGGTACTAACTGGCTATGGGGGCATCACCTGGCTACAAGGGGGCACTACCTGGCTACCAGGGGGCATCTACCTGGCTACAAGGGGGCACTACCTGGCTACAAGGGAGCACTACCTGGCTACAAGGGGGCACTACCTGGCTACAAGGGGGCATCTACCTGGCTATAAGGGGGCACTACCTGCCTATAGGGGCATCTACCTTCCTATAGGGGCACTAACTGGCTACAAGGGGGTACTACCTGGCTACAGGGGCATCTACCTGCCTATAATGGGCTACTGCCTGACTATAGGGGCATCTACCTGGCTATAGGGGCATCTGCCTGACTATAGGGGCATCTGCCTGGCTATAGGGGCATATACCTAACTATAAGGTACTACTACCTGGCTATAGGAGCTAATACCTGGCTATAGGGGGCTACTACCTGGCTACAGGAGCTACCACCTGGCTACAGGAGCTACTTCATGGCTACAGGAGCTACTACATGGCAACAGTGGCTACTACATGGCTACAGGGGGCATATGGCTACCATATGAGCTGCTATAGATGGGGAGTTTGTATAGAGATAGGAATTGGTAGAGAAGTGCTGATAAATTGAGGAGTCTAAAATTTTTGTTTTCGTAAAATCTACAGTGAAGAGTTGTGGCTGGGAGAAGTCGTCATGGCGTCTGGGACAGATGGAGATGAAGAGAAAGAGAACAGCTCTTCAGAGACGTCTCCTGTAAGTCCCTGGATGTAACTTTACTGTAATCATTTATATGTCTGCAGAGCCTGTGTACAACTGGTATCCAATACTGTATGGTCACTGTATGCCGGTAATATAGGTTGTAGTATAATGGTTTGTATTCAGTAATGGTCAGTTTGTATTATTCGGTCACTATGTTCTGGTGTTATGTGGTTTTAGTAGGATATTGGTGCTATTAGCCTGGGATTCTGGTTTCGTGTAGCAGTGTAATTTGGTAACTGTATGACTATTATTTAGTAGTTGTATACATAGCAATTGTGTTAAAGCTTTTTGTATATTTTAGATTTGGCAGATGGTAATGCACTGTGTCGCATTGTGGAGCATTATGTTTCGGAGAGGGGGGGGCGCCCCAAATTTCTTCACTTCACCCTGAATGCAATTTAGCCTAGGAACGGCCCTGAATACAGGTTGTGTATTTCTGCCCCGTAGACCTCTGAAATCCATCTTGTTCATTATGTAGGGTGTTTTATACCCAAGGGTTAATTTATCCTCTGTTTGTGGGGTAATTTGAGTCAAATACAGGGTGTGTATTTCTGCCCCATACAAGCCTGATATCCATCAACTTCAGGCTGTGGGGGTATTTTAATCTGTGGCCAACAGTTAATTTATCCACTTTTTGTGGGGAATTCTGTGTCAAATCCAGTGTTTGTGTACTTCTGTCCTACGCACATTTCAAATCCAGCCAGTTCAGTCTGTTGGGATATTTCTATCTGTAGCAAACAGTTAATTTTTTCACTTATTGTGGTGATTCTGTTAAACGCTGATACATGTAGAGCCCCCCCAAAAGAGAGGAGAGGGTGTCATCAGTAATTTTGCATTGACTTCACTAATCATTTTGCCCCTCCTTTGATCCTTCAGTGTCCGCTTTCAATTGGTCAATAATCCATCATTGCTAAAGCTAAAAAGAAACAGGTTGATCCCAAAAATAATAAGTAAATGGAATATTTGCATGTCTTCTGTGTTTTGTATCCATTACTGCTTTTGGCTACCTAATCATCAGACAATCCTGATGCAAACAAAGGACCATGTCATACTGGCCTTACGGCTTCCCCCGAAGACACAATCGGTTGTGTTTGTCCTTTTCATTCCTTCTGACAGATTAAAAGAAGGGGAAAACCAAACATAGTGGCAATGTCATAGAGTGGTGGAGGGTGGAAACAGCATAAGGAAACCACAGGGTGGTCGACTGAGAGAGTGGTCAGTTGGCAGCAGCATGAGTAGGCCAAAGATTGGCAAATTACAGATTGTGGAGGTGGCAGCAGCAGCAGCACCATCAGGCCAGAGAGTGGCACAATGTCATAATTTTGAGGTGGCGGCAGCTAGGTGACATAATGAGGAGTTGGTGGCAACAGCAGCATCAAGCCAGAGAGTGACATGGTGACATAACCTAGAGGTGACAGCAGCAGCAGAAGCAGCATTAGGAGACCTGAGTAGAGAAGTGGCAACAGCATCAGAAGGCTACATAATGGCCCAGTGAAGAGTGGGGTGGTGGGTGTCAATACCAGTTTTCACAGGTGCCCCTGCGACCCTTATCCCGGGTCGGAGGCGCACCCGTGCCCCTTCGGCGAGCAGCGCTGAGACCCACATGTCGGGCAGCGGGTGCACTCGCTCAGCCCGCCAGGTCCCTGCATTCTTACCCGGTCGCGCTCCTGCCGGAGCTTCTGTCTCCCGGCGCGCGCGTCCCTGCCTCCTAGGGCTTGTGCGCGCCGGCTCTGTTAAATTTAAAGGGCCAGCGGACCGGTAATTGGGTATTGCCGGTCTCTCTGCCCCTCTGCCCCTTCCTGAAATGGTTGCCGGATCTTTAGTGCCATTTTGCCTATTGAGAAAGCGTTCCTGAGTCTACCGTCATTCCGTGTACCGTACCTTCTTGCCTACGTCCCTCGACCACAAACCTTTTCCGCCTGTCCTGACCTTACCACCTGTCCCGACTATGTCTCATCTTACGATTTTGTACCACACTAAACCTTGGCTGCCACCGCAAGCAAGTCACGTCAGGGGTAGCGACCTGGTAGACTCCCGCCGCAGCAAGTCCATCCCGCTTAGCGGTAGGCTCTGGTGAATACCGGGACCTGCTTAGATTCCGCTCCCTGGCGTGGCTCACACCATCGCTTGCGGTGGTCCAGTGGATCCACTACCACTGCCCGTGACAGTAAGATCTGGCTATGGATCCCGCCAAGGTACCACTGCCGAGCGTCGCTGACTTTACCACCATCGTGGCTCAGCAGTCACAGCAAATTGCCCAGCAAGCTCAGCAGTTCGACCAGATCACCGTCATGATGCAGCAGCTCCTAGCCGCCCAGCAGCAGCAACTGGCTCCCGCGGTTCCTGCGGCACCCACCACAACCGCATCGTCCGCTGGTCCGAGACTTCGTCTATCCATGCCGTCAAAATTTGATAGGGATGCCAAGGCTTGCAGTGGCTTTATCATCCAGTGCTCTCTGCATATCGAACTGATGGGTAGTCAGTTTCCTACCGAAAGGTCGAACGTGGCGTTTGTTGTCAGCCTTCTCTCCGGTAAAGCCCTGGCCTAAGCTACCCCCCTCTGGAACAGGGACGATCTGGTCACGGCCAACCTCGCCACATTCCTCACCGAATTCCAAAGTGTCTTCAAGGAACCTGCCAGGGCCTCTTCGGCCGAGACCATCTTGCTGAAGGGGACTCTTCTGTAGGCGAATATGCGGTGCAGTTCTGCACCTTGGCCTCGGAGTTGTCGTGGAATGAAGTGGCATTGGCCGCCACCTTCAAGAAGGGCCTCTCCAGCCAGGTCAAGGATGCCCTGTCTGCCCGTGACCTCCCGTCTTTTCTGAGCGACCTTATCTCCCTGGTCACTCGGATCAACATCCGTTTCTCTGAGCGACAGGAAGAGCTCCGCCAGGAACGAGAACTGACTAGAACCCGTCGCCTCCGTCGTCTAGCTCCGGTATTTCAAAGGCCGCCACAGTTGCCCTCCCTGCCTGCTGCCGAGGAGGCCATCATGCAAGTGGATAGAGCCCACCTATCCTCTCAGGAGCTATCCCGGAGACGTGAGGAGAACCTTTGTGCCAGCCCTGAACATTTTCGCAGATCCTGCCCACTTCGTCCTCAGCGTCCGGGAAACACACGCACCTAGGATACATGGGAGAGGTGTCCCTAGGTGAGATGAAGGCTTCTCCTCGTTTGACCATACCCGTTCTAGTCGGCAAAGGGGTCAGGTATCCGGGTTCAAACCTCTGCTTTCCTGGACTCTGAGTCGGCTGAAAATTTCTTGGATGCTGCCTTGGTGTCCCAACATAACCTCCCCGTGGTCTGCCTGGAGAAACCCCTAGTCATCTCCTCTGTCAGTGGGGAGATCCTTAGTGATCCAGTCGGGTTCTGTACTGAACCTCTGTTCCTTCAAGCGGGGGCACTGCATAAGGAGAGAATTGCGTTTTATGTGTTACCCCGGTCTTCTTCATTCATTCTTCTGGGTCTCCCGTGGCTACCCGCCATGCTCCCGTGCTCAACTGGCAGATGGGCGAAGTCTTGCGTTGGAGGCCAGAATGTCGGTCTCGCTGTCTGGTGGCACCTCCCCCGGTGCTTTCCGCTTCTCCTCCTGTACCGTCTAAGCCTGTGGCGGGCCTTCCCGCTCCGTATCAAGAATTTGCGGATGTCTTCTCCGAGAAGCAAGCTGAGACATTGCCTCCTCATCGCCCCTATGACTGCCCTATTGACCTTCTGCCGGGGACGTCTCCTCCATGGGACAGGGTTTACCCACTGTTGGTACCAGAGACCTTGGCTATGTCTGCCTACATCAAAGAGAATCTCCAGAAGGGATTCATACGCAAGTCCTCCTCTCCAGCTGGGGCCGGGTTCTTTTTCGTAACTAAGAAGGATGGTTTCCTACGTCCTTGCATTGACTACCGGGTGCTCAATAAAATTACCGTAAAGAACCGCTACCCACTGCCCTTGATCATGGAACTCGTTGACCGGCTTTGGGGAGCCAAGATATTCTCTAAATTGGATCTGCGAGGGGCTTACAATCTCATTCAGATTCGTTAGGGTGATGAATGGAAGACCGCCTTCAATACCCGCGACCGACACTTCGAGTACCTTGTCATGCCCTTCGGACTCTGCAATGCACCTGCCGTCTTCCAAGAATTTGTCAACGACATATTCAGGGATCTCCTGTACACATGTGTAGTCGTCTATCTGGATGATATCCTGGTGTTCTCTGCCGATCTTGAGTCCCATCAAGTCCATATGCTACAGGTCCTCAAGCGTTTAAGGGCTAACCGCCTCTATGCCAAGCCTGAAAAGTGCCTGTTCCATCAGAAAAGTCTTCCATTCCTCGGCTACATCACCTCCGACAAGGGCCTGCAGATGGACCCCGCGAAATTATCTGCCATTCTACAGTGGCCACAACCCAGGGGTGGGCAAGGCGGGCGATGGCCCGGGGCACCAAGGCTCTGCTCACCCGAGGGGGGCGCCGCGGAGCTGTTTTATAACAGTCGCGCAGAGCCAGTAGCTGCTGGTGCAGGGAGGAGGCGGGACGGATCGTTCCCGTCCTGCCTTCTCCCCTGTATCAACGTCACACGGGGCGCACGGCTTTCACTGCGCCCCCTGCGACGCTGGGATCTCTTCTGCCGGCAGCTCTGCCGGCCGAGTAGTTCCCTGGGAGCTGCGTGACAGTGTAAGCGGCGTAGTGACGTCACGCCACTTACACCGCTCAGCAGCTCCGGACCGGGACGCGCGGACCGAGGTGAGTACTTTTTGTTATTTTATAATAATCTACAGGGGGCATCTACTGGCTACAGGGGGGGCAACAGCTGGATACAGGGGCATCACTGGCTACAGGGGGGGCATCACTGGCTACAAGGGGGGGCATCACTGGCTACAGGGGGCATCACTGGCTATAAGGGGGGCATCTATTGGCAACAGGGGGGCATCACTGGCTACAGCGGGGCATCTACTGGCTACAAGGGGGGCATCACTGGCTACAAAGGGGGCATCTACTTGCTACAAGGGGGCATCTACTGGCGACAGGGGCATCTTCTGGCTACAAGAGGGGCATCTACTGGCTACAAGGGGGGCATCACTGACTACAGGGGCATCTACTGGCTACAAGGGGGGCATCACTGGCTACAAAGGGGGCATCTATTGACTACAAGGGGGCATCTACTGGCTACAGGGGCATCTGCTGGCTACAAGAGGGGCATCTACTGGCTACAAGGGGGGCATCTACTAGCTACAGGGGACTCTACTGGCTACAAGGAGGGCTACTACCTGGCTATAGGGGGCTACTACGTGGCTACAGGGGGCATATTACATGGCTAGCATATGAGGTGCTATAGATGGGGAGTTTGTATAGAGATAGGAATTGGTAGAGTATTGCTGATAAATTGAGGAGTCTTAAGATATTTGTTTTCTAAATTTTACAGTGAAGAGTCGGGAATAGTCATCATGGCGTCTGGGACAGATGGAGAAGCAGAAGAAGAGCAAGAGAACAATTCTTAAGAGACGTCTCCTGTAAGTCACTAAATGTAACTTTACTGTAATCATTTATATGTCTGCAGAGCCTGTGTACAACTGGTATCCATCATTGTATGGTCACTGTATGGCGGTAATATTGGTTGTAGTATACTGGTTTATATTCAGTAATGGTCAGTTTGTATTATTCAGTCACTATATGGTGGTGATATGTGGTCATGGTGTGGTTGTATTATTCGGTCACTGTGTGTTGGTGATATGTAGTCTTAGTGGTCTTGGGATTCTGGTTGGTGTAGCCGTGTTATTTGGTAACTGTATGACTTTAGTAGTTTTATATGTAGCACATTGTGGTAAAGCTTTTTGTATATTTTGGCTTTGGTTTATGGTGATGCAATGTGCCGCACTGTGACGCCATATGTTACGGAGGTGGAGAGGGGGCGAAATTTCTTCACCTCACCCTGAGTGAAAATTAGCCTTGGAACAGCCCTGACACGATCTGTGGGTCTTCGAGCCATACAAAGGTTTTTGGGTTTCGCCAATTACTATAGACAGTTCATCCCACATTTCTCCTCGCTGGTGTCACCTAGAATGCTAAACCGAAGCTCTGGCCGCAGTCGGCAGAGTCAGCCTTTGCCTCTGCACCTGTACTCTCCCAGCCAGATATGAAGAAACCGTTTTTTGTAGAGGTCGACGCTTCCTCGGTGGGGGGCCGGGAATTTGCTTACTCAAAAAGGGCCCAAAGGAAGGACCCTCGCGTGCGTTTTTTTTCTAAAACCTTCTCTGCCGCAGTAAGGAACTACTCCATCGGCGACCGGGAATTACTGGCCATCAAGTTGACTTTGGAGGAATGGCGCTATCTCTTGGAGGGAGCTCGTCACCCCGTCAATATCTACACTGACCATAAAAACCTGCTATATCTCCAGACAGCCCAACGACTAAACCCGCGCCAAGCTCGATGGACCCTCTTCTTCTCCAAGTTCATTTTTCTAATTAATTTCCGCCCTGCGGAAAAAAATGTCAAGGCCGACGCCCTCTCCGGTGCCTCTGACGTGATTGGGAACGAACCCGCTCCACTGCACATTATCCCTCCAGAACGGCGTATCTCTGCTGCGCCCGTAGACCTGCAACAAATTCCTCCCGGCAAGACAAACATTCGTCTGGCTCTACGGAAGAGGAAATGGTCGTGGGGTCATTGCTCTCGTGTGGCTGGGCACCCAGGGGTGCAGAAGTCTTGCTCCCTCATCTCCCGGTTTTATTCGTGGCCTGGTCTGACCAAAGATGTTCGTGAGTTCGTGGAATCTTGCGCCACCTGTGCCCGTAACAAGTCGCCTTGTCTCAAGACAGCAGGTCTGCTTCAGCCATTGCCAATTCCCAGCTGTCCTTGGACCCATGTGGCTATGGACTTTATTACCGATCTTCCTCCTTCCGCTGGTAATCATCTGGGTGGTTACGGATCGGTTCTCCAAAATGTCTCACTTTATTCCTCTGCCAAGCCTACACTCTGCTCCTCGTCTCGCCAGTCTCTTTTTTCAACACATCTTCCGGCTGCATGGGCTTCCCCAGCACATTGTTTCAGATTGGGGGGTCCAATTTGTTTCTAGGTTCTGGCACTCCCTATGTGCCCAACTCCAAGTGCAGCTGGATTTCTCTTCGGCCTACCATCCTCAATCTAATGGGCAAGTGGAGAGGGTTAATCAGACTCTGGGCTGCTACCTGCGCCACTTCGTCTCTGCGCGTCAGGACGATTGGCCGAGTTTTCCTACAACTCTTTAGACTCGGAATCTGCCGGTGCTGCTCCCTTCTTCATTGTCTACGGACGACATCCATGCCCACCCCTCCCTCTCTCGGTGCCCTCCGAGGTCCCAGCCGTGGACGGGTTGGTCCAGGACCGAACGGCCATCTGGGAAAAGACAAGCCAATCTCTACTCCGGCTTCCACTCGTCCTAAGATACAAGCCGACAGGAAACGAAGATCTTCTCCAATTTTCACTCCGGGTGACAAAGTGTGGTTGTCCGCTCGGTATATCCGTCTCAAGGTCCCCAGCTATAAGCTTGGTCCCCGTTTCTAGGGACCGTTCGAGGTGCTGAAACGCATAAACCCAGTGGCATATAAGCTCCGCTTTCCTCCCACTATACGGGCCCCGAACTCCTTCCATGTCTCTCTTCTGAAACCGGTCATCTTGAATCGGTTCTCTCGGGAAGTTGCCCCCCCTACTCCTGAGGCCGATGCCGCCAACGTCTTTACTGTAAAGTAGATTCTGGATATGAAGACGGTTAGAGGGAAGCGGTTTTTCCTCATTGACTGGAAGGGATTCGGGCCTGAAGAGAGGTCCTGGGAACCAGAAGACAATATTCTGGATCGTAATATTATTTGGAGATTCCTTCAGGCCAGAAAGTGGGGGAGGCCAAAGGAGGGGGAACTGTCACAGGTGCCCCTGCGACCCTCATCCCGGGTCGCAGATGCACTCGTGCCCCTCCGGTGAGCAGCGCCGCGACCCACATGTCGGGCAGTGGGTACGCTCGCTCAGCCGGCCAGGTCCCTGCCTACTTACCCGGCCACGCTACTGCCGGAGCTCCTGTCTCCCGGTGCGCGCGTCCCCACCTCCTAGGGCGCGGGCGCGCCGGCTCTGTTAAATTTAAAGGGCCAGCGCACCGGTAATTGGGTGTTGACGGTCGCTGCCGCTATTTAAGCCTGCCCCTTCCTGACATGGTCGTCGGATCTTTAGTGCCATTTTGCCTATTGAGAAAGCGTTCCTGAGTCTTCTGTCATAATGTGTACCGTACCTTCATGCCTACGTCCCTCGACTACGAATCTTTGCCGCCTGTCCTGACCTTACCGCCTGTCCCCGACTACGTCTTGTCTTACGATTTTGTACCACGCTGAACCTTGGCTGCCGCCGCAAGCAAGTCACGTCAGGGGTAGTGACCTGGTAGACTCCCGCCACAGCAAGTCCATCCCGCTTTGCGGCGGGCTCTGGTGAATACCGGGAACTGCTTAGATTCTGCTCCCTGGCGTGGCTCACACCATCGCTTGTGGTGGTCCAGTGGATCCACTAACGCTGCCCGTGACACCAGTCCCTGGTAAAGATGGTGGGTGGTAGAAGGAGCAACTAGCAGCAGATGTGTGGCATCAAGCGGGTGGCAGCATCAGAATAGTAGCTGAGGCAGGTAGCCAGAAGAATCCAGGGTTCAGGGTTTTCTCCAGGTGCTGCTGCTGGTGGGTACCTAAATCACTATGGGGGGTGAAGAAAGCTGCTCTTCAACAACTCCAGACTCAGGTTTCTGCTGATGGAGCTGGTACTGCTCCAAGCCCCCCATCCCTTCACAGCAGCCATGGCAGTGGTACATGAGCGCTGAGGAATCCCCCGGTCAGACCTGCTAGAGGATGGACGATGGCGCAGATAGGCAGCGGCCAACTGACTACATAGGATGTCTCTATAGTACTTGAGTTGCTCCTCCCTCTTGGCAGGTGAAAAAACGGCCCTCATTTTGGACCGGTAGCAAGGATCCAAGACGGTGGAGAGCCAGAAGTCATCCCTCTGCCGGATAGTGACTATTCAGCTGTCACTACTCAGGCAAATCAGCATGCAGCGGGCCATCTGCACAAGTGATTCTGAGGGACTCACTACCTCCATCTCCACTGTATAGTGCCATGGTGTGTCTGGGTCATCTGCCTTGTCTTCTTCATCTTCCTCTACCTCCTCCGGCTGCAGCTGTGCCTCCTCTCCTGTCACCTGGCTACAAAAATCACTCACTTCAACAGACATCAACGACTCCAGTCTCAGGTTGCAGATGGAGCTGGTACTGCACTTACAACCCCAACCCCCCAAAGCAGCTGTGGCTGTGGTACGTGAGCGCTGAGGAACCCCCAGGTCAGATCTACTAGAGGATGGACAATGGCGCAGATAGATCTCTCTATCACTACCAATGGCTGCACTCTCTCACTGGCTCCGCAAGTCCGCTACTCTGGGATAACCTTTGACTCCAATCTGGCCTTTCAAACCACACATCCAAACCCCTACCCTTGCCTCCACCTGAAAAATATCTCCCGAGTCCGCTCATTCCTTCACTTTGAAAGCACAAAAATGATTGTCCATGCCTAGACTACTGCAACATCCTTCTCTGTGGCCTCCCAGCTAGCACCCTTGCTCCCCTTCAATCCATCCTTAACTCTGCTGCCTGTCTGATTCACCTCTCTCCTTGTTACTCCTCTGCCTCTCTCCTTTGCCAATCCCTTCACTGGCTGCCCATTGCCCCCACCGGACTCATGTGGCCGTGAGATGTAGTCACAATGTCTCCAGTCCTCTGAACAGACAGATTTTGCAGCATCTGTTCCAGGACATGAAGCAGTGAAAAGATATTGTTTATCCCGTGGTCCTGGCGACTGACAAATTTCATGGCCTCCTGAAAGAGCCTGAGCAAACGGCACGTGTCACGCATGAGCTGCCACTGGCTGACATAAAAATTACACAGTGGAGTATCCCTGTCCACTTGTATCATCAAGAAATCATTAATGGCCTTTCTCTGTTCTTAGATTTCTCTATGTTTTGCTCTGTTCATAGATTTCTCTCTGTTTTGCTCAGTTCATAGATTTCTCTGTTTTGCTCTGTTAATAGATTTCTCTGTTTTGCTCTTTTCATAGATTTCTCTGTTTTGCTCTGTTCATAGTTTCTCTGTTCTGCTCAGCTCAAGGAGGGTGTGCTTGGCGATGTAAGAATGGCTAAAGTGCATGCAAAGTTTCCTGGCCAGTACTCTGAATGGTGCAGAGTCCACCACTTCAAAAGGGTAGGACTGCAGTACCACCAAGTTGGACTGGAGCATGGTCAGCTTCTGCACCTTAGGATGACACATACTGCTGTCTCTTGGCAATCGTCTCAGTAAACGACTGCTGGCACCATGAGTGGGGAGGAGCAGGAGCATCTGGACCGGTAGATGATGGGAAAGAGACAACTTTCTTTGGCCGAGGTGGTGGAGCCTTGACTGCCTGAAATGGAGGTGTGCCACTGGGTCCTGCTGCTGCGGCAGGATGGACCACCACATCTGAGACAGTTTCTCCCAGGCCACTGGATGGTGACGCTGCATATGTTGACACAGGGCTGTGGTGCCAATGTTAGGTACCTGGCTACGCTTCACTTTCTGCCCACAGATATAGCCATGTTCGCCTCCTCCGATGTCTTTGCAAAAAACTGTCACACCGCCGAGTAGGTGATTTTACCACCAATGCTCCGCACTGACTGACTGCTACCGCCGCTGCCTCGCTGAGCCTCTGCGCCGCTACTTTCTTGGACCTGCAAAGCGGGTGGTCTAGCCCGTGGTCGATTGGCTCCCGACCTCGCACTGCTGCCACCTTGCTGACTCCCGGCCACACTACTGACTTTCCGGCTGCGCCACTGCCTGACGCGAAAGCTCCCGATGATGATGATTATGATGATGATGATGATGATGAAGCCCTTGCTTCCAGGGCTGGGACGATGGGTAGTCGAAGGTAGGCGATCACCTAGGGCGCCACTTCATCCCAGGCAGAAAAGGGGGTGCAAGGAGGCATGGAGTGGGCTGAATTTTCCATTTGGGGGGCACTTTATGCCTTGTTTAACTAGGGCACCAGAATACTTTGTCCCAGCCTAGCTTGCTTCACCCGGCTCCCAAGTGCGATTAGTGTTTGCCTGTCACTGATGTCCTCCTCAACAGTCTCATTGTACAGAGCCTGACCGCTTGCAAAATAACCCCTCATGCCTCTATCCTCATCACTAGTTGCCCGCCTACTGCAAGAAGCAGCGAATGTCTGCCCCACCTCTTTGCTGCCCAATTATCTGCTCATTGTCCTCAAATAGTTGGTCCTCGCTATATGGCGGAACAGAGTCCACAGCACATAGTAGTACTCTGGCTGTGGGAACCGAACGGGACAGAGGTGGGTTGAGGACAGATGAGGGCCCCTGACCCTCTCCCGGGCAATGCCAACTAAAGGTTGTGTGTGACAAACCCACAGATTCTTTGCCGGGATTGTCAGATGTCATCTGGGAGAAAGTGGATTACCTAGTCAACCATTCAAGAACCGTTGGCTTGGTGGTAAACACACAGCCTCTAGATGACACCGGAATCTCTGGACTCGTTGAGTGACCCCTGCTGTGACGTCCCCTTACTGTGCTGAGACATGTGCCTGCTACAGGAACCTACTATTGCGTTCTTTGACGCTATAGTAGGATCTTGGCCCTCAGTTCCGTTCTTTCTAGCTGGCACTGACATTACCTTCTCAGGCTGCGTTCCCACTTCAGTTATTTGGTCAGTTTTGCCCCCATAACTGCCCAGAAAAGTGAAGTGTGAAGCAATTCTAAGAGTGGCGCTTGTCATCTGCGTGTCATACTAAAACCCAGCATTGTTTCAATACCAAACCACGCTCCCTATGCATATTTGAGCATGGCACAAAGTTCTACAACACCATACAGGCTCTCCGCAGCCAGGAAATAGCTGTTTTTAATGCTATTCACCGCGGATAAATTCAGGTCGAAAAGATTTTTTACGGAAAATTCGCGAATCTGACGAACGGAATTTTTGAAAAATTCGCCCATCTCTAGTAGTAATAGATCACCTAAGACCCAACCCTTCAATGAGTTTAGTGTAATCACTACAAAAACCCCACTCACCATTTGGCTTTGGCACTAAAATATTGGAATTGACCACCCACTCTTGGATTCCTCAATTGCAGCATCTCACAATAGTGAGTACTCCCTCACATTTTTGTAAATATTGTATTATGTTTTTTTGTGGGACAACTCTGAAGATATGACACTTTGATGCAATGTAAATATACAGCTTGTATAACAATATAAATTTGGTGTTCTCTCAAAATAACTGAACACACAGGCATCAATGTTTAAACAGCTGACATCAAAAGTGAGTACACCCTCAAACTGAAAATGGACGAATTGTGTACAATTTGCCATTTTCCCTCCATGGAGTTATGTGACTCTAAGGTCTCGGGTGTGAATGGGGAGCAGGTGTGTTAAGTTTTGTGTTATTGCTCTCACACTCACACTCAAACTGGCCACTGGAAGTTCAACATGACACCTTATGGCAAAGAACTGTCTAAGGGTCTGAAAAAAAGAATTGTTGCTCTACATAAAGATGGCTTAGGCTATAACAGGATTGCCAACACCCTGATACCGAGCTGCAGCACGGTGGTGGTGGTGAAGACAATACAGTGGTTTAACATGACAGTTTTCAATCAGAACAGTCCATGCCAAGTTAAATGCGTCATATCCAGAAATTATCTTTTCAAAATAAACATATAAGTGCTGCCAGCAATGCTGCAGAGGTTAAAGGGGTGGGGGAGTCAGTCTCTCAGTGCTCAAACCAGGGCTGTGGAGTCGGCAAGCCGAAGCCCCGACTCAATTTCCCAAACCTCCGATTCCTGACTCCGACTCCTTACTCCGACTCCTGACTCCCTCATACATGGCACATGTTTAAGTGATAACTTTACGGTAGTAAAATGGTAACATCAGACTGTTTATCACCATATGATGCAATAAACAAAGTATTTAGGTAGAACAGACACTGACAAGCAAAAGTGTAACAATTTTTTGATCTTTTGAACACTTGTGGGTAGAGTTGAAGAAAAAGCTGTATTTGTATGCAAGTCTAGTCTGCACCAACATTGGGAATGTGTAGAAGAGACTTGGGATCAGATTTTGGTCAAGATATGCTTGAATCTGATTCAGAGCATGCCCAGAAGGATTCAGGCAGTATTGAAAACCAAAGGTGGATTTCCCAAATACTAACAAAATAATAAAAATTAACATTTTGATGTTTAGAAGCAAAACAGTAACAATGCAGTTACAGGAAAGAATCTTCAGAACTAAGCAGATGCTAAATACTTGCAAGGCAAAATTATGTATAAGATAGGTAAGATGACTGTATATAAAATTACAGTAGCCTCATGTACAAAGCTGTAGTGGATGGCGAGATATGGAGCCTGAAAGTCTCACAAGTTCAAAACATTGTTACCGTTTTGCTTGTCAGTGTAAAATATATTGGATATCACTTTAGAACACAAAAAAATGTAAATATACAAAACACTGCAGGAACATTTGTGAAGTCTCTAAATTTGTTCTGAGGAATAGTATTGCCTCCTTCAGATCCTGCATAGATGACCTCACATCTGATTTCATTATTTCCAGGCTAGAGAACGGTCTCTCTACACTAACTTGGGTTGGGGGCAAAGCGGTGACCACAGGGGCAACATCTCTAACAATCTCAGGGTATAAAGGAATTGCCTCAGCCACAGTCAGTTTTGATGAATGGTTGAACTCTTCTACTTCTTTGAAAACAGGTGAAAAATTTTGCTGAAATCTGTTTGCCATGGGAGCGGAATCTTTTCCTCTGGGGCAGCGCTTTGCCTAATCCATGTCATCAATTACACTCCTCATGTGATATGGCTGTAGATATGGGAGCAGTAGCACTGGCCGGACTCAATTACTCTTGCTCTTTGCACTGCATCGAACTAACTGGACCAACTTATTTTTATATATATATATATATATTATATATATATATATATATATATATATATATATATATATATATTTTGGGAGTCGGAGTCGGTCCATTTTATGACGACTCCGACTCCTGCAAAATAGGCACCGACTCCAACTCCACAGCCCTGGCTCATACTACACACTGCATCAAATTGGTGTGCATGGCTGTCATGCCAGAAGGAAGCCTCTTATAAAGATGATTCACAAGAAAGCCCACAGTTTTATGAAGTCAAGCAGATTAAGGACATGTCCTGAAACCATGTCCTGTGGTCAGGTGGTGTCAAGTGTCTGTGGCGGAACCAGGGGAGGAGTACAAAGACAACTTTGTCTTTGCATGGTGGTCGGAGTATCATGGTTTGGGGCTGCATGAGTGTTGATGGCTGTGGGGAGCTACAGTTCATTGAGGAGACCATGAATACCAACATGTAATAATGTACTGTGACATACTGAAGCAGAGCATGATCTCATTTCTTCAGAAACTGGGCCGCAGGGCAGTATTCCAACATGATAAAGACTCCAAACACATCTCCAAGACCACCACTGTTAAAGAAAAGGAGGAGTGGAAGAGGATTTCAGTGGAAATCTGTGAATCTCCAGTGAATTCTATGCCCAAAAGAGTTAAAGCACTGCTGGAAAATAATGGTGGACCTATAAAATATTGACACTTTGGGCACAGTTTGTCCATTTTCATTTAGTAGTGTACTCACTTTTGTTGCGAGCGGTTTAGCCATTGAAGACTATCTGTTGAATTATTTTGAGGGCACACCAAATTTATACTGTTATACAAGCTGTACAGTGACTACTTTACATTGTATCAAAGTATCATGTCTTCAGTGTTGTCCCATGAAAGATACAATAAAATATTTTCAAAAATGTGAGTGTTGTATTCACTTTTATGAGATACTAGTGACAGAAAAAAGTGCTATTTTTATCAATCTTCTGACAAATTAAGTGCTTGCATGGGCTTTGCCTTCTGTGGAAAAGAAATGAGACCTCCTCAATGATTTAAGTATCCTTATCACTGTTATGGATCAATTTTTTGATGACTCAAATCGTTCTGCCATAGCTGAGACCAAATTGCATAATCTTCAACAAGGAAGACTAAATTCTGCTGTGTATTCAGCAACAGAGCATCACTGGGTAGCTGACACCACTTGGAATCTAGCAGCCCAGAGGAGTAAATTTCTATGAGGATTATCAGAGCTAGTGAAAGATGAGCTTGCCAGAGTTGAGGCCCTGATAATTTGGAAGACTTTATTCAACTGTGCATCCAAACTTACCAGAGACTTACTGATCATAGAAAAGAAATCAGCATTAAAGACACAGCAAATTAATGAAACTATACCTGAACCTATGCAGAGTGAGGTTATTCAAAAACCTCTTACTGTAGTAGAGAAAGAGAGGCAATGTACAGAAAATCTGTGTGTCTAGTGTGAGGGCTCAATAGACTATGTAATTAGTTGTCCTAAAAAGATTCAAAAATCTGAACTGCTGAATTCTGTTATGAAGACCATCTCATCTGTAACTCATGACAAAGACAAAATTTATTCACCATCTTCTCATTTTGTGATTCTCATGCAGGTCGTTATTGGAAACCATAAAATACTCTGTCATGTTCGATTCTGGCACAGGAGAAAATTTCATGGACTTCACATCTGTGCTTAATAACAAATGAGTAGAATGAGTAGAACCAAATACATGCCAATTACTATGGAAACTGTGGATGGATCACCTTTATCATCTGAACCTGTAACTCACAAGACAATTGAACTCAGAATCTGTATTGAACCTGATCATCGTGAAACTATTAGTTTTTGTCTCATTTCTTCACCCAAGTTTCCGGTTATTCTAGGAATTCAGTGGTTTGCTATCCATAATCCCTCTATTAAAGGGGTTGTCTCACTACGAAGATTATAGTTGAAAATATGGGGACCAAAAATCTAAGGATGTGCGTCCTTGGTTACTATTGGCAAAGTGCTACGGTTTTAGAGAACGGGCTGGTTTACATATGCTTAGCAACGGTGTTTGTTTACTGGTCAGGGAAGCATTCTGTCCTGCCAAGGTCGTGCACATGCAAAGGAAAGGCAGTTAAGAGGAGGGGAAGGGATGTGTGTATTGGCAGGCAAGGAAGAGAAGCAGTGAGAGGAATGCAGGGGGGTTGTGTGTATTGTATCCTTATCACTGTTTCTCCTCCTTGCCTGCCAATACACACATCCCTGCCCCTCCTCTTAACTGCCTTTCCTTTGCATGTGCACGACCTGGGCAGGACAGAATGCTTCCCTGACCAGTAAACAAACACCGTTGCTAAGCACATGTAAACCAGCCCGTTCTCTAAAACCGTAGCACTTTGCCGATAGTAACCAAGGACGTACATCCTTAAATTTTCCCCACATTTTCAACTATGATCTTCATAGTGAGACAACCCCTTTAACTCTGAGTACTGCAAGGACAATTGTCATTCAAATTTATCTGTCCAAAAACAAATACAAGTCTCCAAGATTATTTAACAGAGTGATAAATTGCCTCCTCAGTAC
Organism: Phyllomedusa bahiana; assembly: GCA_025379985.1. Classification (NCBI taxonomy): domain Eukaryota; kingdom Metazoa; phylum Chordata; class Amphibia; order Anura; family Hylidae; genus Phyllomedusa; species Phyllomedusa bahiana. Next base: position 14,876 of record JAODAL010024824.1, on the reverse strand, counting down.
TAACAGTAATGCCTGCAGCGACTAAAAAGCTGATCAACTACCTCCTTATGGGGACATACTAAAAGGCATGAACAAAAAGAATGAACAAAAAGAATGAACATTATTACTAAGTAATAAAGTACCATGGAGAAGTAAAGAAGGTTTCAGGGGCTAAATAAAAGATTGCATAAATAGAATACAAGATAAGTTTATAGTGGAATGAACAATTATATATTAGAAACAGGTACCTAGAACTTTACCTGTGCATGATAGGTGGGGAATGAACAGGATATATAGGCAGATAAAAGTGAAATAAATACATATTCCACCTAAACAGGTGCCTAGCACTTTACTTGTGCATTATAGGTGGGGAACGAACATGATATATAGGCAGTTTTGAGTGAGATGAACATATATTCCACATAAAAAGGTGCCTAGCCCTTTACCTGTGCATGATAGGTGGGGAATGAACAGGATATATAGGCAGTTTAGAGTGAAATGAACACATATTCCACCTAAACAGGTGCATAGCGCTTTTCTTTCGCATTTTAGGTGGGGAATGAACATGATATATAGGCAGTTTTGAGTGAAATGAACATATATTCCATAGAAACGGATGCCTAGAACTTTACCTGTGCATGAAAGGTGGGGAATGAACAGGATATATAGGCATTTTAGAGTGAAAAGAACACATATTCCATAGAGACAGGTGTCTAGCACTTTACCTGTGCATAATAGGTGGGGAATGAAGAGGGTATATAGGCAGCTTAGAGTGAAATGAACACATATTCCACCTAAACAAGTGCCTAGCACTTTACCCGTGCATGATAGGTCGGGAATGAACATGATATATAGGCAGTTTAGAGTGAAATGAACACATATTCCATACAAACAGGTGCCTAGCAATTTACCTGTGCATGATAGGTGGGGAATGAACAGGGTATATAGGCAGTTTAGAGTGAAATGAACACATATTCCACCTAAACATATACCTAGCACTTTACCTGTGCATTGTATGTGGGGATTGATCAGGATATATAGGCAGTTTTGAGTGAAATGAACATATATTCCATAGAAACAGGTGCCTAGAACTTTACCTGTGCATGATAGGTGGGGAATGAAGAGGATATATAGGCAGTTAAGAGTGAAATGAACACATATTCCATAGAGACAGGTGTCTAGCACTTTATCTGTGCATGATAGGTGGGGAATGAACATGATATATAGGCAGTTTACAGTGAAATGAACACATATTTCACCTAAACAGGTGCCTAGAACTTTACCTGTGCATGATATGTGGGGAATGAACAGGATATATAGGCAGTTTAGAGTGAAATGAACACATATTCCATAGAGACAGGTGCCTAGCACTTAACCTGTGCATGATAGGTGCGGAATGAACAGGATATATAGTCAGTTTAGAGTGAAATGAACACATATTCCACCTAAACAGGTGCCTAGCACTTTACCTGTGCATTATAGGTGGGGAATGAACATGATATATAGGTAGTTTTGAGTGAAATGAACATATATTCCACATAAACAGGTGCCTAGCAATTTACCTGTGCATGATAGGTGGGGAATGAACATGATATATAGGCAGTTTACAGTGAAATGAACACATATTCCACCTAAACGGGTGCCTAGCACTTTACCTGTGCATGATAGGTGGGGAATGAAAAGGATATATAGGCAGTTTAGAGTGAAATTAACACATATTCCATAGAGGCAGGTGTCTAGCACTTTACCTGTGCATGATAGGTAGGGAATGAACATGATATATAGGCAGTTAAGAGTGAAATGAACACATATTCCCCCTAAACAGGTATCTAGCACTTTACCTGTGCATGAGAGGGGGGGACTGATCAGGAGATATAGGCAGTTTAGAGTGAAAGGGACACATATTACACCTAAACAGGTGCATAGAATTTTACCTGTGCATGATAGGTGGGGAATGAACAGGATATATAGGCAGTTTAGAGTGAAATTAACACATATTCCACCTAAACAGGTGCCTAGCACTTTACCTGTGCATGATAGGTGGGGAATGAACAGGATATATAGGCAGTTTAGAGTGAAATGGACACATATTACACCTAAACAGGCGCCTAGCAATTTACCTGTGCATGATAGGTGGGGAATGAACATGATATATAGGCAGTTTAGAGTGAAATGAACACATATTCCATAGAAACAGGTGCCTAGCACTTTACCTATGCATGATGGGTGGGGAATGAACACGATATATAGGCAGTTTAGAGTGAAATGAACACATATTCCATAGAAACAGGTGCCTAGCACTTTACCTCTGCATGATAGGTGGGGAATGAACAGAATATATAGGCAGTTTAGAGTGAAATGAACACATATTCCACCTAAACAGGTGCCTAGCACTTTACTTGTGCATGATAGATGGGGAATGAACAGGATATATAGGCAGTTTAGAGTGAAATGAACACATATTCCACCTAAACAGGTGCCTAGCACTTTACCTGTGCATGATAGGTGGGGAATGAACAGGATATATAGGCAGTTTAGAGTGAAATGAACACATATTCCACCTAAACAGGTGCCTAGCACTTTACCTGTGCATGATAGGTGGGGAATGAACAGGATATATAGGCAGTTTAGAGTGAAATTAACACATATTCCACATAAACAGGTGCCTAGCACTTTACCTGTGCATGATAGGTGGGGAATGAACAGGATATATAGGCAGTTTAGAGTGAAATGAACACATATTACACCTAAACAGGTGCCTAGCACTTTATCTGAGCATGATAGGTGGGGAATGAGCAGGATATATGGGCAGTTTTGGGCGAAATGAACAAATATTTCATAGAAACAGGTGCCTAGCACTTTACCTGTGCATGATAGGGGGGGGGGGGGGGGGATGAACATGATATATAGGCAGTTTTGAGTGAAATGAACATATATTCTATAGAAACCGGTGCCTAGATTTTTACCTGTGCATGATAAGTGGGGTATGAAGATCAGATATAGGCAGTTTAGAGTGAAATGAACACATATTCCACCTAAACAGGTGCCTAGCACTTTACCTGTGCATTATAGGTGGGGAATGAACATGATATATAGGCAGTTTTGAGTGAAATGAACATATATTCCATAGAAACAGGTGCCTAGAACTTTACCTGTGCATGATAGGTGGGGAATGAACAGGATATATAGGCAGTTTAGAGTGAAATTAACACATATTCCATAGAAACAGGTGTCTAGCACTTTACCTGTGCATGATAGGTGGGGAATGAACATGATATATAGGCAGTTTAGAGTGAAATGAACACATATTCCACCTAAACAGGTGTCTAGCACTTTACCTGTGCATGATAGGTGGGGAATGAACAGGATATATAGGCAGTTTAGAGTGAAATGAACACATATTCCATACAAACAGGTGCCTAGCACTTTACCTGTGCATGATAGGTGGGGAATGAACATGATATATAGGCAGTTTTGAGTGAAATGAACACATATTCCACCTAAACAGGTGCCTAGCACTTTACCTGTGCATGATAGGTGGGGAATGAACAGGATATATAGGCAGTTTAGAGTGAAATTAACACATATTCCACGTAAATAGGTGCCTAGCACTTTACCTGTGCATGCTAGGTAGGGAATGAACATGATATATATGCAGTTTAGAGTGAAATGAACACATATTCCATAGAAACAGGTGCCTAGCACTTTACCTGTGCATGATAGGTGGGAATGAACAGGATATATAGGGAGTTTAGAGTGAAGTGAACACATATTCCATGGAAACAGGTGCCTAGCACTTTACCTGTGCATGATAGGTGGGGAATGAACAGGATATATAGGCAGTTTAGAGTGAAATGGACACATATTACACCTAAACAGGTGCCTACCACTTTACCTGTGCATGATAGGTGGGGAATGAACAGGATATATAGGCAGTTTAGAGTGAAATGGACACATATTCCACCTAAACAGGTGCCTAGCACTTTACCTGTGCATGATAGGTGGGGAATGAACATGATATATAGGCAGTTTAGAGTGAAATGAACACATATTCCACCTAAACAGGTGCCTAGCACTTTACCTGTGCATGATAGGTGGGGAATGAACATGATATATAGGCAGTTTAGAGTGAAATGAACACATATTCCATAGAAACAGGTGCCTAGCACTTTACCTGTGCATGATAGGTGGGGAATGAACATGATATATAGGCAGTTTAGAGTGAAATGAACACATATTCCACCTAAACAGGTGCCTAGCACTTTACCTGTGCATGATAGGTGGGGAATGAACAGGATATATAGGCAGTTTAGAGTGAAATGAACATATATTCCATAGAAACAGGTGCCTAGAACTTTACCTGTGCATGATAGGTGGGGAATGAACAGGATATATAGGCAGTTTAGAGTGAAATGAACACATATTCCATAGAGACAGGTGTCTAGCACTTTACCTGTGCATGATAGGTGGGGAATGAACATGATATATAGGCAGTTTAGAGTGAAATGAACACATATTCCACCTAAACAGGTGCCTAGCACTTTACCTGTGCATGATAGGTGGGGAATGAACAGGATATATAGGCAGTTTAGAGTGAAATTAACACATATTCCATAGAGACAGGTGTCTAGCACTTTACCTGTGCATGATATGTGGGGTATGAACATGAAATATAGGCAGTTTAGTGTGAAATGAACACATATTTCACCTAAACAGGTGCCTAGCACTTTACCTGTGCACGATAGGTGGGGAATGAACAGGATATGTAGGCAGTTTAGAGTGAAATGAACACATATTCCATATAAACAGGTGCCTAGCACTTTACCTGTGCATGATAGGTGGGGAATGAACAGGATATATAGTATGTTTAGAGTGAAATGAACACAAATTCAACCTAAACAGGTGCCTAGCACTTTACCTGTGCATGATAGGTAGGGAATGAACAGGATATATAGGCAGTTTAGAGTGAAATGAACACATATTCCACGTAAACAGGTGCCTAGCACTTTACCTGTGCATGATAGGTGGGGAATGAACAGGATATATAGGCAGTTTAGAGTGAAATGAACACATATTCCATGTAAACAGGTGCCTAGCACTTTACCTGTGCATGATAGGTGGGGAGTGATCAGGATATATACGCAGTTTAAAGTGAAATGAACACATTTTTTGTAGAAACAGTTCACTAGCACTTTACCTGTGCATGATTGGTGCGGAATGAACTGGATATATATTTATTTTATTGTTGAATGCATTCATCCATAGAAACAGGTGTCTATGCAAAATTCATGCGTCTCTTAGCCACTGAATTAACCCCTTAAATACCCTGGTCGTATGAGTATATCCCAGGATTGCTAAGGGGCTGTGCGGCGGGATCGGTCCGTGACTCCGCCACATAGCCACCGGGTGTTAGCGGCTGATCACAGCTAACACCCGGCAGTTTTAACCCCTTAGACGCCGCGGCAAAGATGGCCGCTGCATCTAAATAAATGAAAAGCGGTGCCGTGCAACATTCTTCACGGCGATTGGAGTCCCCAACAGTGTGACTGTGGGGATCTGATGCCTGGACATGGCAGTGGGAAGCCTTGTGAAGGCCTCCATCGCCATGTTCTCGTTTGCCCCACTTCCAGCCCCAGGCAGGAAGTTTGGAAACCGCCATCTTGGTTCAGCCTAATGCATTGTCTATGAAATGTATTAGTCTGTATTCACGATCGCGACCCCTTAGTGGTGAAGCGCCATAGGGGTACTCAATGTTAAAGTAAAAAAAATAACGTTTTAAAGTACAAAAAAAAAGTATTAATAGTTCAAATCATCCTCCTTTCCCCATTTTAAAAATAAATATATTCCCCAAATAAAAACAATAAAATAATAAAAAAGTTCCCCATATTTGGTGTCGCCACGTCCGAAAAAGTCCGATCTATAAAAATATAACATCATTTATCCCATGCGCTGAACGCCATAGAAGAAAAAATATTCCAAACCCCAAAATTGCATTTTTTGGTCATTTCACATCGCATAAAAATTTGAAGAAAAGTGATCAAAAAAGTTGCATGTATTCCCAACTGTTAGCAATAAAAAGTACGCTTTAGGCCGCAAACAATGCACCCTCACTGACTAATGTAGGTGTTAGTACAAAGAAGTTATTGGTCGCACAAAGTGGCGCCGCGGCGCAAATTTCAAAAATAGCAAATTTTGCGAATTTTTTTTACGGTACCAATAAATAACGGAAACCCTACATGTTTGGTATTGCCGGATGTGTATCAACCTGTAGAATACAGATAACACATTATAGTTACCGAAGATTGACACAGATTATAATGTATTAGCATATATGAATATGCTAATACATTACTAAGTTAAAAAAAAAAAAAAAAATGTAAAACAGTTCTCCCTTCAGGGGATTTAAAAAAAAAAATTAAAAAAGTGAAAAAAAAGTGTAAAAAAAGAATAAAAAAATAAATAATAAAAATAAAATAAATATTTAATAAAAAATAATTGTGCATACATTACACAGACAAAAAAAACTACACATATTAGGTATCCACACGACCGTAATAACTTAGGTTATTAAGTGTGAAATGTGAATGGTGTAAAAAAAAAATTAAAAAAACAAAAATTATTCCCCCATAAAGTACAACTTGTCTTGAATAAAACGAGGCCTCATCCAACTGCGTCATTGAAAAAATAAAAAAGTTACAACTGTTGAGACACAAGGAGGCAAAAACTAAAAAAACGTTCTGGTCATTAACTACTTTTCAGGCCTGGGAGTTAAGGGGTTAACCCGAGTCCATTCCAGCCGTGCCAAACCCAGTGCATTTGCTAATGATGGCATAATTACTGCTCACATGAAGCTGCAGCCAACCAAAGGCTTTAACAGTCACATGCCATTAATCCAAGAAGAGCACCTGTACGTAAAGACATTTACTTTAATGTACTAGCTGTTCATTCTATTAAAAACTGCACTTTGGATTTGAAAAAAAAAAAGTAAATTGCATATATATCCTGACCAAAAATACATATCATTACTTATACAGGTCTAAAAAAAAGAGAATAAAACATATGTCTGCATATATGGAATATTTGTAAATTACAATATAAACTGCTAATATCTCAGGTTAATTTCGTTTTCTGTCCCTTGAAAGGGAAAAAAGTCATATTTTATAAATCATATGTGTGCATTGCCAAATAACGTTTACAAAATTATTTGTTCGAACTTTTCAAATCACAAGTGTCCTTATGAACCTGCATATATGTAATGTGTGCTAATTCCAGTATAGGATTCAGAAACAGCATCTGAGAGTGGTCTACATAACTAAAGAATACAGCTGAGCTATATAAATAAATAATATAAATGAATAAAAAAACACAGCCTGTTCAAACCGTCTCTAACAAACAGCAGAAAGACAATAGGTAACTTTTAAATTTAATAGGTTTTCAGCTGTAAATTTGAAGTGCTCTGCTCATTATCTTAAATTAAAAGGCACCTGCTTCTATGGAACATGTGTTTATTTCACTCTAAACTGCTTAAATATCCTGTTCATTCCCCACTTTTCATGCACAGGTAAAGAGCTAGGCACCTGTTTAGGTGGAATATGTGTTCATTTCACTCTAAACTAACTATATATCATGTTCATTCCCCTCCTATCATGTACAGGTAAAGTGCTAGGCACCTGTTTAGGTGGAATATGTGTTCATTTCACTCTAAACTAACTATATATCATGTTCATTCCCCAACTATCATGCACAGGTAAAGTGCTAGGCACCTATTTAGGTGGAACATGTGTTCTTTTCACTCTAAACTGCCTATATATCCTGGTCATTACCCCCCCATCGTTCCCAGGTAAAGTGCTAGGCACCTGTTTAGGTGGAATATGTGTTCATTTCACTCTAAACTGCCTATATATCCTGTTCATTCCCCACCTATCATACACAGGTAAAGTGCTAGGCACCTGTATAGGTGGAAAATGTGTTGATTTCACTCTGAACTGGCTATATATCCTGTTCATTCCCCACCTATCATGCACAGGTAAAGTGCTAGACACTTGTCTCTATGGAATATGTGTTCATTTCACTCTAAACTGCCTATATATCATGTTCATTCCCCACCTATCATGCACAGGTAAAGTGCTAGACACTTGTCTCTATGGAATATGTGTTCATTTCACTCTAAACTACCTATATATCCTCTTCATTCCCCACCTATCATGCACAGGTAAAGTTCTAGGCACCTGTTTCTATGGAATATATGTTCATTTCACTCAAAACTGCCTATATATCATGTTCATTCCTCACCTATCATGCACAGGTAAAGTGCTAGGCACCTGTTTAGGTGGAATATGTGTTCATTTCACTCTAAACTGCCTATATATCCTGTTCATTCCCCACCTATCATGCACAGGTAAAGTGCTAGGCACCTGTTTGTATGGAATATGTGTTCATTTCACTCTAAACTGCCTATATATCATGTTCATTCCCCACCTATCATGCACAGGTAAAGTGCTAGGCACCTGTTTAGGTGGAATATGTGTTCATTTCACTCTAAACTGCCTATATATCATGTTCATTCCCCACCTATCATGCACAGGTAAAGTGCTAGGCACCTGTTTAGGTGGAATATGTGTTCATTTCACTCTAAACTGCCTATATATCCTGTTCATTCCCCACCTATCATGCACAGGTAAAGTGCTAGACACCTGTTTGTATGGAATATGTGTTCATTTCACTCTAAACTGCCTATATATCATGTTCATTCCCCACCTATAATGCACAGGTAAAGTGCTAGGCACCTGTTTAGGTGGAATATGTGTTCATTTCACTCTAAACTGCCTATATATCCTGTTCATTCCCCACCTATCATGCACAGGTAAAGTGCTAGACACCTGTTTCTATGGAATGTGTTCATTTTAATATGAACTCATCTTATATTCTATTTATTTAATCGTTATTTAGCCCTTAAAACCTTCTTTACCTCTCCTTAGCTCTTTATTACCTAGTAATAGTGTTCATTCTTTTTGTTCATTCTTTTTCTTCATGCCTTTTAGTATGACTCCCTCCTTATGATTGTCCCATCGAAACGCTTCCTGGAGCCACCATCTCTTTTGGGTGAATTTACAGTCGCTCTGAACCAGAGAGACTGTATACACAGATGAAAATTTATAGGAAGGTTACAATTGACCTTCGTATATGATGGATGCCGTGTGTGTAAACACATATAGCACAAACTGATTCTTTTCTTCTTATTTAATATAGAAAGTAGTAACGTTATAACACTATTGAAGAAGGGGGTGTGGTCTCCCGAAACGTTGCGTGGTCGGGCAACATGGAGTAACAGCTGTAGAATCTGCTCCGGCTCATTTCCTCTTGTGGCATGCTGGCATACTTACCCCATGTGGAGGACTCTAAGGACTGAGCTGAGTGTATCATGTTTACTGCAATTCGTTAAATAGTGTTATAACGTTACTACTTTCTATATTAAATAAAAAGAAAAGAATCATGTTGTGCTATATGTGTTTGCACACACGGCATCCATCATATACTGAGGACTGATTGTGCAGGTGGGGTCCTGCTTGTATGCCGTGGAGACACCTCTCCGTATACATTGCATGTCTTGTAGCTGTGGTACATTTGACCTTCCTCAACTCCAGCTGGGGCACCTTTGTTTAGAGAGTTAAAAAAAAATTAGTGTAAAAAATCGCTACCCTCTTCCCTTAATTTCTTTGCTGTTGGAAAGATTGCGTTCTACCAAGATTTTTTACCAAAACTAGATTAAGAAGGGCCTACAATCTCAATATGCATTAGCCCACAGGGCATGCAGAAGACTGCCTTTAGTAACAGGTATATGCCATTCGGCCTTTCTAACGCTGTCCTGCCTCAATGAGTTGGTGACGAGATGCAACTTTATCCTTGTGCATTTATTATACCATGTCATCAGCAGAAATAGCCATTAAAGTTGCCTTCTCTGAATGGAGACCTCTTTTGGAAAGAGCCAATTATCATGTAACTATCCTTACTAACCACATAAATTTAGAATTCATCTGTACAGCTAAAAGATGGGCAGCAAAACAAGCAAGGTGGGCCTTATTTTTCTCCAGAATTCTTCTTTGCAAGGTTTAAGAAATAGCAAGGCTTATTCTTTGTCTAGGAATTTTTCAGAACCTCAGGATTAGTCCAACACAGACGTTTTTATTTTATCCCCTAAAAATTTTCTTGGAACACTTTGTTCCAAAGCATTTTTAACAATGTTCAAAGATAAATACCAAATTGACTCTTTTCTCAACCTACCTTTTAAACATGTGGATCTCTCTTTCAAAGAGTCTTTGAATGCAAAAACACAGATTATATGTCCCTAAATCTGCTCAACTTGAGGTCCTCAAATTGGTTCACGATTCTAAACTTACAGGACATCTTGGAGTCATAAAAATTTATGAACTTACTGCTTTGTTCATAAAAAATGTTTCCTTCTGTTTAACATATGCAAGAAATAAAACATCATAATCTCCCCCTCTAGGACTTCTTGAACCACTTGCAGCTCCATCCAGGACTTGGGGATCAATATCCATGGATTTTATTGTGGACCTCCTTCCTTCTAAACAAAAAAAGAAAAAAATTCCCATTTCATACCAACTAGAGGAATTTCTACAGCTAAACAGGATCTTGGAAAAGCTTTTTTACAGCCTTAGAAGTCACTGTTAATTTATCTGCTACCTTCCATCCTCAGTCCAATGCCCAGACTCTTGAGCAATACCTCCGTTGTTTCATTTTCTTCCTTCAAGATGATTAGGTGGCCTATTTACCAAGAGCAGAATTTGCCTATAACAATGCTGAACATAGTTCTACATCCCAAAGTCCATTTCATGCTAAAATTGGCTTCCAGTCAGTATTTATTACTGATCTCCCATGCAATACTCCTATTCCTGCTGTTACTCAGACTAATGATGTTGCAACAAAATAAGAAAAAAATAATAGAAATGCTTCAAGAAACTGAGGAAGATTACAAGAAAACAGCAGATAAACATTGCAAAGCTCCTCCGATTTTGCAAGTTGGTGACAAGGTCTGGCTGCGACCCCACCCTGATACACATTCTGCTGGGAGCTGTGTGAGTGACAGAGGCCCAGCCACTCCAGACAGGGAGCGTGAGCACCAGCCACTGGGATGACCCGGAGGCCGCTCCAATCAGCTACCCGTTATCCGGGAATCACATTTAAACCCCCTGCAGGCTGAGTGCTGCGCCTACAATATTCTCCTGCTGCCTTTGTTACCTGTGCTTAGTTAGTTTGTTTGCTTAGCCGTGTACCAGACCTCTGCTTATTTCCTGACCCTGTCTTGCGCTCTGATCCTGTACCTCGCTCCCGTCCGTGTTTTTGACCCCTGGCTCGTTGTCTGACTTCTCTCTTGCTTTCTGATTCTTGGCTTGACGTTACTGACCGGTTATCGACCCAGACTGTCTGACGCTTCTTCTTCCTGATGGCCCCAGCACTCTAGCAGCGCAGGGACTGCCGCCCAGTTGCTGGCTGCTGCCTAGGGCAGCACGTCAAGTAGGCAGGGAAAGTGGGCTGGGCTGTACCCCCCTTGACATGATAAACCCTTTGTGGAAAAAATCAGCCACCTCCCCTCCTCCCCCTCATTGGTAAAAGTCCAAGGGGAAGAAGAATTCATTGTTGACAAAATTCTTGTTTGTAGAATTTTCAGGGGTGGCTTGTAATAGCTAGTGCAATGGAAGGGTTATGGGCTAGAGGAAAATTAATGGGAGCCAGCGAACAATGTTTATGTACCTAGGCTTACAAGAGCTGTTCATCAGAGACATCAAGAAAAACCAGACCCTGAGATGTCTAGAGGCCATCCGGGAAGGGAGGACTACTGTTGGGACTCGAACCCATAGACTCCTATGCCATAGGCCCCTGTTCTTCCCACTCAGGTATTAAGCTGTCTGGACAGCTTTTGTGCTGAACCTTGTCTATTTCTTTGCTCCTTCAGTTCCAGTAACTGATACCTTGATTGGCTACACCCTTTTTTTTCCTAATTAAACTTCCTATTTAAGACCAGCCTTGCACTTCCTTCCTTGTGAGATTATTGTGCTCTCAGCCTGTAATCAAGCTAGTCTCTCCTGCTCTACTGCCTGTACTGACGTTCACTGTACACCGACCAATGGCTTTCAGCTGACTAGAATACCTGCCTGCTCCCTAAAAATGACTCTTCTCTACTATGCACCGACCACTGGATTCCACCTGACTACGCTATCTGTCTGCTCCTCAAATACTGAAACAGTTTTCACGTGTACCAACCTTTGACTCTATTCGCCACATTTTCTGTTTGCAATTACCCTAGTAGTTGCAATAAAAAGACTCCAAATCAGACCCAGACTGTTACACTGACATATGTGCATCTTGTCAAAATTACATAAGTGTCAGAAGACAGCCTAACACACTTATTCTGAACATAACAAACCTGAAACATGGACTTTAACTTAATTTGGTGGCATAGTACAGCAAGAGATATGTCAAACCTTCCATCAGGATTTGGAAGAGCCTGAGGTAGATGGTGAGTTCAAGGCCGGGACGATGGGTAGGCAGAGGTGGGCGATCGCCTAGGGCGCCACCTCTGCCAGGAAGAAAGGGGGCGCAGTTTAATGTGTGAAACATGATTCTCAGCAGCGCACGGCAGCAAGCAGCAGCAGCTGGCTGAACTTATGTCTTCTCTCCAAGCGCCGCCCCCCTTCATCTCTTCTCAGGCATCTGAGAGAAGGCGGGCAGCAGAGGAAGATTCAAATCCCTTCTGCGACTTTAGAAGCCGGACAGGAAGAAAGTGAAAGTAGGTGCCTGTGAGTGTTGCGGCTGCTGTCCCGAAGCCCTGTAGTCCTTGGCATTCTTCCTGTGTGCGGTGCAGAGAGCTGGTCTGATCGTTCATTGTGAACTGGTGACAGCCTCTCCTGCACAAACAGTGATAAGAAGGGAAATAGGAGAGGAGTCACCAGTTCACAATGAGCCCTGCTGCTGCCTCCTGCTCTGCTCTGTTAACTATCTTTTAACCAAACAATAGTGGAGAGCTCCACATTGAGGCTAAGTGATGACTGCTTCCCCCTTTCACTGTAACTAGTAATACACTCACTGTGAACCCCTTCCCTCTATACTCTGGCTGTGTATTACACCATTTACCATATAGTGTGTGTGTGTGTGTGTGTGTGTGTGTGGTGTTGTGTGTGTGTGTGTGTGTGTATATATATGTGTGTATATTGTATGTATAAAACATACATGCATTATAGCAATATACATTAAACACTCACATGTGCATATAACATAAATACACCATAATGTCTGAGTCTGCTTTTGTTACCCATAGCAACCGATCAGCCCATAGGAACCAATAAGGTTATGTTCACACAGCATGTTGAGTCCGTGTGAACATACTTTATTAGATGCATGTTTGGATTCGTCTGTCAGAACCTAAACGAACCAAAACACGCATCTAACAATGAGCAAGGTGATTTACAGTGCTTTCGATGTAAAACACGTATCAGCGTTCAGACGAGTGATCACTGATGCGTGTTTACAGTGCGTTTCAAGTATTGTCATGTCAATTCTTCGTCCGAAAAACGCAGCAGGAGCCCTATAATAAACTATAGGGTGCGATCCTGCTGCATCCAAACACGCAGCTGCATCGTGTTGGATCCGATCAACGCTACGTTTTTGGATGCAATTGTCGGGTCCAACACGGATCCAACTTCCTATCCAAAAACACTGTGTGAACAATCCCTAAGAGCTCAGCTATTATTTCTTCTACTGTGCTAAAAAAATAAAAGATGCGCTCGGGTGGTTGCTATGGGTAACAGACAGTCTTCAGGTTAAATTAGAGTGTTGGCACCTTGTGATCAGCGAGTGAGTTTTGGGTTGCAGTTTGGGCCCCTGGTCTTTAAAAGGTTCATCCAACACTGCACTCACTGCTGCCCCTTATTCCGCCACCCCTGCTACGGGAAATAAATACTTTTAACCCCTTTCAGACAGACGGTCATAATATGACTCTTTGTTTTTTCCTCTCTGCTTTCATAGAGCCATGACCTTTTTATTTTTCCACCTACATAGACATATGAGGGATTTTATTTTGCGGGACAAGATGTGCTTTCTGATGGTGTTATTCACTGTACAAAAAAATTCTAAGTGGGAAAAAAACTTACCTGTGCCATGTTTGCAGGAAATTTTTTACTTTTTTTTTTACCAAATTTACTCTTTGGTATAAATAATGTGTTCTCTATATTCTGCAGGTTGATTCACGTCCAGCAATATCAACCATGTACGGTTTTCAGGCGACATCTATGAAGATCGGAGCGTCGAGGTGGCCGTTTTCACTTTTTTTTTCCATGAAAACTGTGCCTGATGTATGGCCGTTCCCGAAGTGCGCTCATAAATGCGGTGTAAAGTTCCCCATGCCTCGCCAGTGTGTGAGGCGCATTGCGGAACTTAGGCGCATAAGTAATGCGCCTAAGGGCTTGTTCACATGGAGTTTACACTCCGTGTTACAAGCGCTTTTAGGATCCGTCTTGGAGTCCACATGTCAATTCTTTTCAAGAGCTGAGCTGTGCTTTTGAAACACGCAGTGGCGTGTTCAGCATAGACAGCAGTAATAATCTCACGGCTAATTGCTTAAATCCGTCTTGGGGACCGACACTGCGGACCCCAAGACGGATCCTAAAAGCGCTTGTAACACGGAGTGTAAACTCCGTGTGAACACGCCCTTACATGCATTAATTTTCTAGACAGGCTGGAAATCAGAAATAAATCATTAAAGGGGTTGCCTCGCTACAAAGAATAGCTTTCAAATTGTAGGGAACACAAAATAAAGACATTTTCCAAATATATTGCTTTGTTCATCTGTTTTTGTTAAGGAGATACAAGTGAATGTATGA